>MU158843.1:503958-578969 GCA_015888305.1 Antheraea pernyi | reverse complement strand
ATTATAGCAACGTATAAGAATAACTTAAGTATATCGACAATACGGGCATATTATATCTATATTATAATTTTCATTACTTTCTTATATAGTGTTAGTGAGCACTGAGTTTGGTATATAGTAGGTTGAAGTTCCAGGTATGTTGCTGATGATAAATCCCATCCCATTCGATATACTATTAGTATTCATATATCTAATGTACATGTTACATGTTACAGTAGATGGCGTTCGTATCGTAGTTACAAATGGTTTTGAAAAAGCGTTTCTGTAATTTACACACCCACTTACAATTTTACATTTCTTTAATAAATTTTTAAAAAGCGTGTGCGGAGCCGCTGGTAACTGCTAGTTAATAATATGTATAGAAGATAGATAGTATACATATAATAAGAATGTACATTGAATGTAATAAAAAGTAATAGAATACATTTAAATCATCTCTGTCAAAAGTTATTGTAATTTGAATGACGGCTCGGGGTAAGTACGAGAGAAAAGTGGATAAGTAGATGGACTTAATACATTCAGATGACTTTATGAATCAATGTTTTTACAGAAGGTGCCACGCGGGCGAAGTCGTGGGCACAGCTAGTAATAAATGTATTAAGAGCTATCACAGATAGAAATTTAGGTGCAACAACAAAATAATTGTTTGTGTGATTTTGGTGATTATTAATATCAAGGATAAAATCAAATTTAAAAGGTATAAATTAAAACTTCATTTAAATGTTTGAGCTCTCGTATATTGTGCACGTTAGTTTCACATCTAGTAGGTTACATTAGTAACAACTTTATCGTACCAGTGTCAACAGAATCAAACTCTTTTGTAACCAGTTTTGTGAAATAAATAAAAAAAGAAAAAGAAAAATAGCTTATGAAGCCACAATGATGCATACCTAGAATACGTGCGAATTTGTTGTTGCACCTAAATTTCTATCTGTGATAGCTCTTAATATATTTATTAAAATGCTGTAGTTTAATGGCCTGTTTTGATCTACATTATATCCCCAAAATATTTAACCATTTTATATGGATAAAAATTAATAGTGATCAAAACAAATTCGGTAATAACTCATTATTTTCTAATAATACATGAAAGATAAAAATGATTCCTGTGGGTTATATTTATCAGATATACATATTTTTTGTATGCCCTTGAAACTCAAGGCGATCGTGTATAAAATTATTATAAGACCAGTCATGTTGTACGCATCTGAGTGCTGGGCGACGATAGAGACGGATAAGAGGAAATTACATGTGGCAGAGATGCGAATGTTAAGGTGGATGTGGTTTGTATGCCTCTTTATGTATAATTTCCTGGTACACTATTTTGATATGTCTCGTAAGATTTTGCAAACATTAGCAATGTAAATGCCTGATATATATTTATTCTTTTTCTACATTGTATTTATACGATATGCATATATCTTTAGAGTTTTGATCATAATATCACTCATTATATGACGATATATCTTCTACTTTATGGTTTGCATTTTACAACAATCTCATCTGATGTCAAATGAGGTGAATGATGATCTAAGATGGTGAACACGCGGAAGTGTATTCTTTAGTGTGATGTTGCAACTGTGTTTAGATCAACTAGCTTTAGTTAGGAGGTCTTACAGCTAGTGACGTCACGCGTTCGTTGTCTGGCAACGCGGCCGCAACTTCTGAATGAGGCCAATGAGTCTTGTCTCTCTACGAGAAGATCCCCGTATTACCATCAAAGGGCGATCAGGGCTTGACCAGGGCGTCGGAGTTTGCTTCCGTCACCCCGGTTCCCTGGTCCACATACATGCGCTAGGCGGCAGTGGAGTTTTAGCCAGAGGAGTCTGGCATAACCCTCTCACTGTCCCCCGGCAGTGTGAGGTGTATCCAATGTAGGATTTCTCCACTTACAAAAAAAAAAAAGACGGTGAACACGCCAAACCTAGAGGGGAATGCCTCTAAAGTACAACTGCCGGAATAACCGCAACAGTTGCTTGGCGACAGATTTTCAATTTGGGGGTGCTATCTAACCAGTCAGACTTAGAAAAAGCCCTACCACCATGCTATGATTTCATCCCGATGTTCTTCCTGCAGTGAAAGTTCCAACTCAATTTCAAGGATTCGAACCTAACTCCTTCGATACTGTGTTCGAACACGCTATCAACTAAGCCATCATCGATTCATATGGTCTTATATGGTAACACACTAAGCCTAGATTAAAATTGAATCTTAAGTACAGCTATCGGAACACACCTATGAATGCTTGATAACAGGTTTTCAACTTCAAGGAAGTAACTGGCAAGAGGGTATAAGATTTTTATATTTTTTATATCATAGGAGGCATACGAACATGTGGGTCGCCTGATGTTAAGTGATCACCGCCGTCCATAGACACTAGCAATACCAGGGGTGTCGCAAGTGCGTTGCCAACCTGTGTTTAGGGGGAGAAGGTGGGGGAACGTGAGGTGGGACTCTGGCGCTCTCACTGGCCGAGTAATACGCAATCATGCAAGCACTGTTACTTCACGTCTGTTTTCTGTGAAACCCTGTACGAGCCGACCAACTCATATTGAAACCGGTAATTGCATCAACGTAGCTCTACCATCTACAGAATAAGCCTAACACCATGCTTCACCGAAAGCTGCAATTCATTGCGGTATTTAAAGCGACGTTAATCGATGTCGTGTCCGAAGGCTACCACGAAGTTCTTCAAGAAGCGCTTAATCGCTTCAGCTCCTATCATATAATGTAAAATTTATCCTTTTTATTTTTCAGAGCACGACTCAAATGAAATAAAGTTGCTGAAAGATTTCATGCGCTTCGTAGTAAACAATCCTTTAAAAATACAGATGTGTTTGTCTTCAACAACAGTGGGAATGCATCTGTTCCCTGTTATATTTTCTTTGATTGCTAGCTACGTTGTAGTTGTGTTACAGTTTAATAGTACCGCATAGTATTTTAATGTATCGTATTAATGTAGGAAATACACAAAAATCACGGTACAAGGATGTTTTAATAAATTATTGACTATGTACGCATTTTGTATTTCATCATAATAGCAATGCCTCCTTGAACTGAATAATGTTGGTTTGAAATATAGTAGAGTAAAAACTGAACATTTTTTTTGCGACTTTGGATAATAACTTATTCATAATACCAGGACAAATGAGCTCTGTAAAAAAGTAAGTATTCGTTTCGTTTCCTTCAAGACTTTAACTTCGTACGTTTGACAGTCAAGTTATTTTTTTTTTTTATTATAGGAGGCAAACGAACGGGTGGTTCACCTGATGTTAAGTGATCACCACCGTCCATAGACACTTGCCACACCAGGGGAGTCGCAAGTGTGTTGCCAGCCTGTGTTTGGGGGAAGAAGGGGAAGAGGAGGAGGGAGAAGGGAGGGGGAGAAGAGAGATGGGCATCCGGAGCTCTCACTAACCGAACGAAACGCAACAATGCAAGCACTGTTACTTCACGTCGGTTTTCTGTGAGAGGGTGGTACTACCCCGGGCGAGCCGACCCATTCATGCTGAAACCAGTAGTAGCTTCAGCGTGGCTCAACCACCTACTTGTCGTATTTATAGTTATATCTCATATTAATCCATGAAGTGTCTGTTACACATTTCATACGCAAAAAATATAATTTGACTATCATCTTGTCTCTCACTTCAGAGACGTGTTCATGATTACAATAATTTTATACTAAAGTAGGTACACACAAATAGCTATTGATTCAATAGGATGTGAAAGATGAAAGTCAATTTAGAAACATACATAAAGCCAATAATTAAAACTCTAATAATCTGTATCTTAACTCTATCCTCTCAATACATTCTTGATAATTTAATGTATGTCCGTAAAAACTGAATTTAATAAAAGACCGGTACAAACTAATTACTAGAAACTGTAACAAACTTGTCGCGTCATCCCATGTTTCAGACTAAGGCAAAACCAGTAATCGTTTTCTAGGTAATCGTGTTAGGTTTTCCAATAAAGTCCCAAAGCATGTTACCGATTTGCCGGACTGTAAGTTTAAGCGTCACGTCAACTATAGCATCTAAAATAACTCCTCTCTGTGCATCCACTAAAAACGATTGTATGATATATTGGAAATCTATATGTTAAAAAGACGTACCCGATCGAGTTTCTTACCGGTTCTTCTCGATGACAAGGTTGTTTTCCGAACCGGTTGTAGTTTTCACGTTCGTAAGTCCCTTATTACGGTCTAAACTGAATAAAGTATTTTTGTTTTGATTTAATTTGAAATTAATCGTAATGGAAGAAACCGTCGTTATTGTTTTAGGGAAAAAAGGTTATAACATAAATTGTAGGAAAGTTTTATTTTGTATAGATATATTTTTCTGTAAAATGCGCCAGAAAGGAGTTATTACAAAAACTGTTTGTAGGAGCCATTTTTCCAATATGGCGGCGCGTTCGGCAAAAATGAAATTCAGAAAGAGCACATCAAAATCTATAAGATTGCCAATTTTCAAAACTCCTGGAAAACTTTCGAAGTAAAAATACCAAATGACTGTACTACTAGATAGAGATAGAAATACAACGCTAAACCATTTCGCACCTTCCATTACTGTTTTATTGTCTTCACCTCTCTGTGCACATTCTACGAAGGTTATAGATATGGAGGAAGTATCAAGAAACATGATGATCAGAGACTAATAAATGAAGATTTCAACTCTTCGATACAAAAAAACTGTTTCCAAGTTTTTTATTGGTAACATTAATGTTTCACAATAGTTTGGAAAAAAAAATCGGTTAACAAACAGACAAGAAAAAATGTAGTAAACTGTAATAAAAGGTCATATTTGTCCGTTCATATAGATATAGAGATTATTAGTATAAACTAGCTGTACCCGCAGTTCCGCACGTGTTTTTTTATTCTTATTAAAGAATTATAAAATTGTGAGACTATGTACAAATATAGAAATGCTCTTTAAAACCAATTGTAAGTACGACATGCACGCCACTTACAGTAACTTGTAACGTATAACATTAGATATATAAATACTAACAGCGTACCAAATGAGGTTTGTCATCAGCAACATATTTGGAACCGTAACCCCCAATATAACTACCTCAGTGCTCACTTACACTTTATAAGGACTTTATAAGAACTAATGAAACAGAAACTTAAAATATTATTATAAAGATTTATATTTAATATACATTATAATTAAGATTTTGTGACTATACATAAAGTAAACGGTTGTCTGTTCCGCAAGAATTTGTATTATGGAACTCTTTGCATAATACGTTTATAATTATAGATCTTATTATAAAGACCTCTATTAAAGTTATTAATAATTATAATGTCGAATTGTAAACAATAAGCTGATAATTATTTCTCTTATTAAAAATAAAGAATGAGCTGAAATCTTGCTAAATTTCATGCAGACAAAGTCACAGGTAACAGCTAGTCTAAAATAGAATAACCTCAAGTACTTTTTTTAAGGTTCGCTATCTATCAGTGAAAGTCCCGTGAAAATCGGTCTAACCGTTTTGGAGAAAACACTGTGGGCGAAGCCACGGTTAACAGCTAGTATAAATTAAAATTGCCTAAATTACTTTTTGTAAAATCAGCTATCTACCAGTGAAAGTTTTGTGAAGATCGGTTGAACCGTTTTGGAGATAGGACTGTGGGTGAAACCGCGGTTAACAGCTAGTCTAAATTAAAATTGCCTAAATTATTTTTTATAAGACTAGCTATCTGCCCGTGAAAGTCATATTGAAATCGGTTTAAACGTTTTAGAGATAGCACTGCAGATGAAACCGCGGTTAGAAGCTAGTCTAAATTAAAGTAGTCTAAGTAACCTGCTGTAATTTTAGCTTCCTGCCAGTGAAATTCCCGTTAAAATCGCTAAAGCCGTTTCGGAGATTAGCCGGAACAAACAGACAGACAGACCCACAAAATTTTTAAAAATTGCATTTATGTTATCAGAAGCGTGTATACTTTCATACCCAATCAGTCAAAAAAAATATTTTAATATTACATGCAGACACATGATTTTTATGTATAGAAGATTAATAATCAAATCTGAACCTAAATAGGACATCTTATTGAAATATTAATACAAATATGATTACTATACGGTTAGTGCATTACAATTTTTTCACGCTCTGTGAATGGGGACAGAAATTTATTATCATTTTCACACTACGTGATTAAACTGCAACATCACGATAACATATGTGACACCAAGCGAAAGAAATAGCGGAAGTAGGTGCACTCCAACAGGCATCGTCGACATGATCTTTATTTCTAATGGGTCCTTTTTTACCGTTCGCTGGAAGTCTTTCGCTCGCTTAAATTGTGGTTGATCTGGGTCTGAAATTGCATATTTATTAGTTTGTAGTAATCGGCTCTTATTACGAATATCTCAAGAGAAAAGCGATAGCATAAATAGATTAACGGCTTCAATATGGAAGGTTTAGATTATGTATCATGCATAATGTAAACTAAAACATGCACTATTCTCTATAAACTAACTTGTTGGAAGATTTTGGACATGCGTTAACAAATTCAGAAATGTTGCTTTATAATTTTTTGGCTGTTATTTAGTAATTTCTACCATCACTTTGTAGTTTGTAGCAAAATACGGAATGAATAATATTTTATTTGCTATATTTACAGTTTCTATGGAAAAATTAAGAAAGTAAACGCAATTTATTTAATAATTAAATCATACTTATAAATTTTCGTTTAATATAACTTCATAATTCATAAATTAAATAACCTTTACTATATATATAAACTACAAATTTATTCCATCCTATCCTGACTTCAAATTCTAATTGGATTCAGTCAGGTTCGCCTAGTTATATAATATCATCGTATATTTTCATAGACGAGACATATAAGAGACAAAACTGTAACGCAAATTCATTCGCCAATTGTCAGCTGTCTTCTTCCTTTTAATACTTTCGTCATCAATCTCGACGAATACATATGTTGCGTCAACGTGAAGAAGCCAATCACGTATCTGCGTGTTTTGGAGAATCGTCTAAGTAGCCAATCAGGTGCCAGCGCGTAATATAGCATTATAGAGAACATTTTATTTCTAGTGCCTACCACGCATCAGGCCGTAGTTAAAATATCTATCAGTGAAGACCTGAATATCAGTTACTAGTCGGTTTGATGGGCATAGTAACATGTTACAATTTTTAAATCATATTTATTAGAAGTAATTAGCTTTCCAAGAAATTCTATTTCTATAACGTGGTTATGGAGGGTAGAGGTAAGGAGAAGTATTTAAAAATAGCGCCACAAATAATTAGAGTAGGATACTAGATTAAAGAAGGAAAGAAAGGCTTCTAAACTTTTCTTTATATTAACAACAATGATATTATTAAAAAATAACAATATACCAAAAAAAGTTTATAACAATCGAATCACTATCTGTATTATTTCAGCAATTTTACAGTTTATATCCACTAAATTACATTTGACTACGTATATAGTTCAGGTTTTAAATACTGCATATCTCCTAATTACGAAAGTCACGAAAAATATTAAATTTTTCAACCCAGCACACTTCACTTCGTTTATAACTGCTGAATTCATATCATTTCCTTTTCCTACACTAGCACTATTTTAACGAGTCTTCGAACCATAATTTGCTGTTTACAGATGGACACTTTTTCAACTGATCCCCCATACTAGATGGTTCTCCTTACCTCTACCCTCCATAAACGTGGTATAATTATCGCCTGCATCGACCAGCAATGAAGATTATAAAATAGTATACTAACTGACCCGGCCACACGTTGCTGTGGATCAGTTATAACATGTTGAATTTAAATTATAAAATAAAAATTGATACAGACAAAGCGAGGGATACGTAGTAAATAAATCATCAGAATACGTGCACCATAAAATAAACTGGAGTTGAAAAAGAAATTCAAAATTACAACGTGGCGCCATATATGAGATCTCTATAACAGTTGGTTCTACAGTTTTCTGACAACAAACTAATTTAAAGTGCCATCTGTTCAAGATGTATGAAACTTATAGTAATAACAATAATCAACATTGACAATCATTTAATTTGTAATTTAAAAAATTTTTAGAATTTGAGGAGGAGGAGAATTTGAGGGCATTTGAGTTGGACTAAATTATACATAAATGACAACGTTTTATGGAAGATATATTGAGTAGTTTCGGAGTTCATCATGGACGAACATAATGACACTGGATTTTTATATATTTAGATCACAATTAATTAGGATATGTCTTCTTTCACAATAGAGGTATAATAATAAAATCGATTAAACATTTAAAAGCTATAATTTTTTTTAAATTATATTCAGTAAATAAAGTTGCTATTCTCGTACGAACAACATAACTTAGCTATCATTTTACATATTATTAAACAAACTCCTCTGCCACGTCTGTCTGTCTGTTCGAGATAAACTCAAAAACGATTGATCGGATTTTCATGCAGTTTTCACCAGTAGATAAAATGATTCATGAGGAATGTTTAAGTATAAAATTTGCCAATGTTTCTTTATTATCAGGGCGAGACAACGTCCACCGGGGCCACTAGTATATTATAATTCTATGCTAATTATACGTAATCACTACGGTTATATAAAATCTGAATATATATAATCAAAGTTAAAAGTACTCACCGATTACCAAAATGTTATTTAATTTCGCCAGATTTCTATTAAACCTGACATTCTCATTATGGACACTTTGACAACTAAATATCACCATCAACAGTCCAGAGGTATATAAACCAATAATTATAATCAGGTTTTGTGTAATCACATTCTTATCTGAATCCACGTCGAATCCCTTAAACATGGTGAAATTTTTTTAAATATGTTTAAACAGCCAACAGTTTCTTTTGCAAAGTTTATAATTATGACAATGAAATTGAAAATCAACCGCTTAGTAATAATTTATCTTCCCGGGATGACGGCGCCGTGGCGCGTGGCGCCGGAGGGCCACCTCCCCTCCCCTTCCCCCTTCCCTTACTCCCCCTCTCCCCCAAGAGAGGTTTCAAGTGCTTGCGACTCCTCTGGTGTTGCAAGTGTCTATGGACGGTGGTGATCACTTAACATCAGGTGACCCACCTGTCTGCTTGCCTCCTGTGATATAAAAAAAAATCACCTAATAGTACGTAAAGTCATTAAACAAAGGCGATCATCAAGAATTGATCGCCAGCCACCGCTGCCATGGTGGCCTAAAAGCAGAATAAGAGAGGCAGTTGCACGTTACTACTGAATGTATAATAACCTAATGTTTTTTTTTCGAACAGACTATACGCTATTTGCCTGACGTTGAATGATATTATAGCTAAAAAGTTGTCGATACGTTAGCTACATGATATTTTGACAAAACAAATGGCACGATAACGCACACATACATGAAATAATATTGTAATGCCACAAATGCCTTAGATAAATTGCGAAAGTAAGATGGAATATTCTCAATACCGGTGGTGAAAAAGAAATAGTTATATCTTGCTTAGATACGGGCGGATTGACCGGGCAGCCGTCAAAAATAAGCTAGCTAGCCAAATTTTAACAAGCCGCTGTTGAAAGCGCTTATGGCGTAATTTTTAGCTATAACATCATTGACCTTCATGGCATCATCGGGCTTTTTGGACGAGCGCTTAATGCACTCAGCTGTGAGGTAATATTCTCCAGGGCGCTAAAGAGGCCGAACCTCGACATGGGTTTTTCCCTTGAAAGCAACATCGCGAGTGGAACTATGTGAACCAACTAATCATGCTTGTTTATCTATATGTGTGCCTCATGAACGCATACATATATTTCAAATATGATAATTTAGCTATAACCAAACTTAACAAAATCGAAAAAATAATGGGAGGAAAAATGAAATTCCTTCCTCTATATGTGTACTTATGGTTTATCTACGCGTACGTATGGGTACGGTGCAGCGTTATATGCTAGTAAATGTAATATCATCGTATTGAGCTAGCAGCGTGCTCAAAGAGTCTAGTACAGGGGATCTGAACTAAATTATTTAATGAATTTTAATTTAGCATGTCGGGGAAAAGACTACGATATTTGGTTAAGTAGTCGGTTAAGTTCGGTTTCCTATAGCGTTGTCTTTATCTATCATAGTATTTGCGCTGTGTGATAGAAAGAATGTTTTACAAAATCAAAGCAAGCTGATCTAAACCGCACGTCTCACTCTGTTCGCCGATGTGCCAGATCAAATGCCGGGTACTGTATCATATTATTTGACTATCCACAGCTACTTAAAAACGAGTCTGACTGTGGTTAAATACTATCATATTATACAAAGCCCAAATTATCTGATGTATTAACTATTGTTGTATCTTACCGGCTAAACATTTTTCAACTATTATAAATCAACAGCTTAGTAATCAAATCTTAACTTTGTACGTATTATATAATTCACTAACGAAAATACTAGATTATCAGATGAAAGCTTTTTTAAACGTATATATTCCAGATTTAGCTGTATCTCGCTTGCCTTTTATATACCTTTTTTTTTTTTTGTAACGGGGGGAAAATCCTACATGGATACACTCACGCCGTCGGGGACAGCGTGAGGGTATGTCAGACTCCTACTGACTAAAAACCCCCCGGTGTACGTCTGCCGCTATAGTCGGGGCGACACGAGATCTCTACAGACTTCATCGTGCCGCCCCAGCGGTTGGCCCAGCAGCAAAAGCGCCGCCGCCGGGCCCCGTCCTGTTAGCAGACGGCCGGGTACACACCGGCCGTCTCCTCCGTCTGCCGAACCTGTGCAATGGGAAGATGGGCCCCCCGACCCACCTTCCCTAAGTCTGGCTACGTTGGCGGGAGGAGGCGGTCGAACTGCCGCCTCCTCCTTCCTGTCCTCCGTTGGATTATTTGCCTTTCATATACGTACGCCTTTGTTTGAATTCATTTAGTAAAAGAATTAAATATATACACATAAAGAATATGATTTCACAAAATTGTATATAAAAATATATATTACATTAATAACTCCTTTGAGGACTCGAAATATCACAAGGATATACTGTGTCATCGCGATTATCAAAGCAAACAGCATCTGAAATATAAAAAATTGCATAAAACTTCAATGATATGAAATAAAATGTTAGTTACGCGTAATACGAAATACAGTCAATACATTTATATACAAAGATACGAAATTATTGATATTAGAGCTCGTCCAATGGTCAAGATTTGACCATAAATCACTAATGTTTTAATTTTATAGTTTTTTTTTAAACTAAGAGTACATAGAAGTTGTACGATAATAAGGATCATCGATTATAACAAATATAGAGACTTATAAATAACTGCTTCCACTTGTCGATGCAATTTAAATAAATATAACTAATTTTTTTTATTATTGTTTAGCTACACCAATAAAAAAAAGAAAATCAGCTGACAAACAGATCCGATATACACGTATTCATTTGTGAATCATGCAATTTCGATTGTATGGTTCACAAATGTATATATGTATGAATAGCTTAGAATAGTTAGCTAGGACAGACGCGTCTTTTTCCAGGTAACAGCCCAAGCCGAGGTGTGCGTGCACCCTTGTGTATGTTACCTAAAACCCAAATCGGTTGTGTGCCTTAAGCGCCAACCTTAGTAGTCCGGTGAAGCTGTGAAGACCCTGCCGGGTCAAAAGCGTAGTCAGTTCGAGAAAAAAAAAAGCTGACAAACAGAGGAGAAGGCATTGTACTCTTTCTCCTTGATCTATTTATATCATAGATTGATAATAGCTACGATAAAAGATCAACTATAGGACTATAAAATCATATTCCTGAATAAACTTTCCATTATTTATAATAATAATAAAAGTTTCTATTGATTGATTATAAAAATTATAATATCCTACCAACCAGAGCTGTAGCTAGAGTCGAGTTCGTAGGGTGGAAGTAAAAAATGTATCATAATTGATCTGCCCTCGAATGTCACAAACTGTGGTATGTTCGGAAAGGTTTAGATACCTTTTTTTTTTTTTTTCGGGGGGAAAATCCTACATGGATACCCTCACGCCGTCGGGGGCAGCGTGAGGGTATGTCAGACTCCTACTGACTAAAAACCCCCCGGTGTACGTCTGCCGCTATAGTCGGGGCGGCACGCGATCTCTAAAGATTTCAGCGTGCCGCCCCAGCGGTTGGCCCAGCAGCGAAAGCGCCGCCGCCGGGCCCCGTCCTGTTAGGAGACAGCCGGGTACACACCGGCTGTCTCCTCCGTCTGCCGAACCTGTGCAATGGGAAGATGGGCCCCCGACCCATCCTCCCTAGGTCCGGCTACGTTGGCTGGAGGAGGCGGTCGAACTGCCGCCTCCTCCTTCCTGTCCTCCGTTGGCGGAGAGGGCTACTTAGAGGATCGTCCTCGCGGGCCCTCTCCTCCGCCTCCTTCTGCGAGACGACTTCCTCGCAAAAGGAGGCCATTGCTCTCCACACCTCCTCGCTGCCGAGCATGGCCGTAACCACGCCCGGCAGCGAGAGGTCCTCTCCTCCCGCCGCAGCCAGAGTGCGGCACTGCTCCTCCCACGCAGCACACTCCGAAAGTGCGCGGTAAAGGTTTAGATACCTGCCGCGACATTTTTTTAAATCTCAATCTATGAACAAACAATTTATTTATAATAATTTAGCTTAGTTTTTGGTATTTTTAAGGTAGGGTACATTGTGATCTCAAGGCAGGGCATTGCCCCACAATGCCCCCGCCTAGCTACGGCCATGCTACCAACTACCTAACAAACACCTAAAAGCTTACCGATAAAAACTGAAATGAAATGCGAATGTGAATCCTATAATTTTTTTTTATTATAAAAAATTGTATTGTGGCGGTTATTTTCAACAAAACAAATAGAGTATTTATAAATTACCTGACCACCAAGACATGAATTAAGTTGTTTCCCACACTTTACAAGTTCCTTGTATACGACAGCCCACTTGTCAATAATCGACTGATTTAATATTAATTCTAACTTGATTCTTCTCTCCGCTACAGAGCAATTCTCAATTTTGTTAAGTTTTAATTGAATTTCGATAACTTCACAATTCAGACAGTTCAGTTGTTTACCAATTATAGTTACTAACGTACTATAAGCGATGAACTCCAGATGATAACGGTATTCATAGACAATACGCGATATGTTTAAAGCGTAATCAGGAATTGTGTTTATGTAGATTGACTGAAAATTAACTCTATCCGCGATAACTACTATCGAAAACATTACTAAGTAAAATATTATAAATATCGCACATATAATGTTAAGCTGTTTTATAAATTTAATATAAGCAAGGTTTGCTATGAAATTCCGATGAACTCCATATATGCTGTTCAAGAGATTTTTATAAATATTGCAATTAATTAATGAAACGATAACACAAGCAAGTGAATAACCCACTAATTGCACGCTAATGATTACAATTGAATAAAACCCCCTCAAATTCATCTTAAAGTATACATAACACAGTCCGACATTGTTAAATCCGACTATGACGTTTAGTAAGATTTCCACAAGAACTCGAATAAGTATTAGTACTTTTTGCCTTTTATTAAAGTCTAAAAAGTTTCTATAGATACACATAATGTTTTCTGCTTGTGAAACGAATTTGACAGCTTTGATTTCTTCCATTGTATACTTAAATTTTAGTTCAAACAAATTTACCACGTTAGTCGTCTTAGCGAACGAAAATTCGAATAAATTCTTACGTGTAAGTTTCTATAGGAAATCATTAAACATATATTTCAATTACCTAAAAGCCGAATAGCTATTTATTTTATGAATTATGACATAAAACCTATTTATCATATCCCCATATGTTATATGATTAATGTGTACTTATTTTAATAACATATATTTTGTTCTTTCTGTTCCTTCCTTATATCTGAGCGTTGGTTTGTGACGGGGACGACATAGGTTTGGCTCGTTTTTAATCCAAAACACTGTCGATTTTGGCTTTCAAAGGTTTGTGCTTCTGGGTATCTGCATGGTTCATGGCTTATACTTCAAATAAGTATAGAGTTAACGTTCGTCCCTACATTATATGTATGACGCAGATCGGTGCGTTAGAGAAGAAGAAGGTTAAAGGAATAGATCGACCTTTAATATAAATTTCAGTATCACTTCTAGCAATAATTAAATATTTCATTCAAGATTATCAGCATTTCACGACCGTGATTACTACTGTAAAGTCCATATCAAATATATAACCTAACTAGCTTTTACTCACGGCTTCTCTCGCTTTAATGTAGATTTAATCTATTCCTCTGGAACAGTATATTTCTAGACGACAAATACCTTGCCTTTTCGTTATTATCGGTTGCGTTTTTAAGGCGTGAACGCGTAATAAAGACAAACAAACACTCATTTATTATATACGTGGGAAACACCAATAACTACATAAGACTGGTCAAAAATTAGTGTACGTCCAGAGTGGACGCTATAATCGAGCGTCGAGCATGGCGTCGCGTGCGGCGCGTTCAGCGTCCAAGAACGACGCTCGCGCGCCTCTCCGGACACTCACGTATCACTACATAGTATAAAACAAAGTCGCCTTCTCTGTCCCTATATATGTTTAAATCTTTAAAACTACGCAACGCATTTTGATGCGGTTTTTTTTAATAGATAGTGATTGAAGAGGAATGTATGTATAATATATATAATAATATCCATTAAATAGCAGAGAAATATTGTTATTTTTGAGGTTTCCAATATGATGTCATAAATAATTACATAACCGATTCGATGCAGACGAAGTTGCACGGGTCAGCTAGTTAATTGTAGCGTCCACTCTGGACGTATACTGTATCTATTCTTTCTGAAAATCTACGTTAGCTTCAATGCACTTTTTAATTCCAGCAAACTAATTTTGAAAACATATATGCCACTCCTCCGTGGTGACCTTGGAAACATGTCTTTTATACTCTTTCAACGACCTCTTCTTATATTGACAGTTATTGACCGTGAATATAATTCTAGATTATTGTGAACAGAAGGAGGTCGCATCTCGCTAGGTCAGGACTGCATGGAGCACGACCTGTATATGATAATATCTACGTCTTTCCCTTTCAGAAATTCGTTTGACTATCTGGCCATGTGAATGCTAGCATTATAAGGGGCCAGTTACAAAAAAAATTACTACCTATGTATTATTTACGATGAAATGATACTATGTAATCCGTTGTCGTCATTACACGATAATTTGCAACATATTTTAATTTTTATATTTTACAGGTACATACCAACAGTGTCAACCTGGTTCAACGCGTTTTTAATTCTTTTTGTTGTTTCAGATACTTATGTTTCGTTCTTTCTATTACTTACTAATTTTGGATTTAATTTTTTCAGGTACACCTCGCACAAATCAAATCACAACGTTTTTCGTTCCAGTGGGTTGTGGTAGAAGTCAATCCATTACAAGCGGAAGTGCAAAGTAACGTTCACTATAATATTTAATGACCTCTGCGTGTTACGAGTAAGTATTTGGAACCTCTCTAACATAAATGAAACCACCAATCGAATATATCTAAGTGAAACAGACTTCTGTGGACGTGATGAAAATTACAAGAACGAATTTTGGTGCAACATTATTTAGAGCAACGTTTATGACGCATCAAGAATGGGAAAAAGGTTTTTGAACGATCAGAGAAAGAGAACCATTACGCTATAAGCCGAGATGTGTGAGATACAATAAGACAAGTGTACATATTTTTATTTTATTTTTCTTTATATCATAGGAGGCAAACGAATAGGCGGGGCACCTGATGGTAAGTGATCACCACCGTCCACAGACAATAGCAACACCAGGGGAGTCGTAAGTGTATTGCCAGCCTGTGTTTGGAGGAAGGGAGAAAGGGAAGTGGGCCTCCGGCGTTCTCAATGACCGAACGAAACGCAACAATGCAAGCACTTTTACTTATGTCGGTTTTCTATTACAGGGTGGTACTACCCCGGACGAGCCGACCCATTCGTGCCAAACCAATAATAGCTTCAGCGCGGCTCTACCACCATTAAAATATAAGATAACTTCTTTAGCAGCGTTGAGCGATTTTTTGTAGGAGACGAACTTATGAGTTTGCGTTACCGATAACCTCGACATGCTCGGGAAGTATTGCGTTTGCATCAGACTAGAGACGCATAGTATAGCGGCCTATGTACATGTAATATTGATATTTTGTATTGAACTTATGCAGTCCATCATATGTTTGATTAATTAAGAAATTATGTAATTATTGCGCAGAGTACCAATTGGAATTTACAAATTTGCTAACTTTTATAATTCAAACTATAATTATATCAATAATTCAGAAAAGAATACAGTTATTTCATTGTTTTGAGTTTTCACTTCTCACACAGTTTTCACAGTCCTCATGGCTGCCTCGACTTTGTTTTTATATAATATGCCGTTGTAATACCGAAAGGCACGTACTCTTTTTCATTATACGATAAAGAGATTCTATGTACACACATTAATAACATTTTGATGGCTTTTATTTTGTACATTATTTCTAAATGGATCTTTATAGTAATATGACGCGTGGTACGAAGTCAGAATCTTAATGACTAAAGCAATTCACTTTATTGTTCAAGTCGTTATCTGTAATGTTTAATAATATATTATCCATTTTGAATTCAATTACTTCCAAATACTATATTAGTTTTTTTTTTCGAAGTGACTATGCTATTGACCTATTAACAGCTTCACCAGACTACTAAGGCAAGCGCTTAAGGCACTCGGCCGATTTTATTTTGACAACTAGCTCAAGGGTGCGGGGCACACCTCGGCTTGGGCTATTGCCTGATTCATGCAATTCGCGACCTATCTGAGCTAACCTAAGCTTAGCTACATATTCATATGTACTTATATATGAGTTGTTGAATCATATATGTGTACCAAGCATACATACCTCTACAACTCTTATATGTATTCTACTATATTTATATTATATGACATATTTAATACGTATTTAAGACGTATATAATTACGCTTTATTTTCTGTAGTTTTTACATAAAACTTAATTTTCCTACGACAGTATTTTGGATAGAAAACTTTTATAACTAGCTTTTGCTCGTGGCTCCGCTCGCAGTAGTCTAAGTTTAGTATGTCTATAACAGTACCATTGTTCAATGTAAAAGGTATCATGCATCCTTTTCAGCACCGCTTAGTGGTAAAAGCGTAACAAACAGACAATCACATTCACATTTACAATATTAGGTCGAATGAACTAGCTACGATTAAAGCCAACCCGCAAATTTTTCGTAATACCCGTTGTACTATTTATTTTAATATTAGCTAGCGGGCCCGTTGGACGTTATCCCGCCCTATTCAGAACAAAAACGGAGACAAGTTATATACTTAAACCTTACTTTTGAATCACTATCTACTGGTGAAAACCGCATCAGTGAAATGAAAATGCACACCACACACGAAAAACCACTTATATACCACATGAAAATCCGTTCAGTAGTTTTTGAGTTTATAGCGAACAGACAGACAGATGTGGCAGAGAACTTTGTTTTATAATATGTATTGATCTATAGTAACTATTGTGTAGATATTATAAGTATGTAGAAAGTCTCAACTCTTATAAGATATTTTAGTGTGAAGTGAGAAAACAGGGAAATCACTTTACTAAATAATTAAATCTAATATAATGATTAAAGCTCTGCTTTACTCAGAATTAAAAACAAAAAAAAATGTATTTATTAACATTTTTTACATACTTTTACAATAGCTTCCAAACTAGGTAGTAATTTGATTAAGAAGTGATATATTTACACTTTAATACTGTTATTTATTAGCTAGTACATGTAACTTATTTTTCATGGAAATGCTTTCATTGTTTCATATATATCACGTACTTCGTTTGCGTTACTCGTAGATTGTTTTTATTATTTCTTTTATGTTTTTATTTTATGATTACCACTTAACCCCACAAACTGATTTACCGATTTTATGTTACTTCTGGCATTTTAATATTACTGTGCAGCTCTTATAGGGAAGCGTAAATAAATATGTCGGTGAAAAGTCAGGGCAAGGGGAAGGCTCGTTGCGTAGTTTTGGTTCCATTGCGATGTAGTATTGAAATCCAGTTGAACAGTAATTAGTTATAATCGGATTGTAAATACAATGCAATAAGTAAATTGGACAGAGTAATGACCACCACGTTTGTTGGCATCCCCGATCTGACGGAACGTCCGAAATAGAATGTCTCGCCCTCAAAATCAGCTCTTTTGCAACAACCCACACCATCGTGCCCCAGTCTCAATATTTAAGTGGCGTCACGGTGTCGACATTCTTAATTAAATAAATTACTCTTGATACTAAATTAATAACAAAATTTAATAGTTTGCTACGACATATATAACCTACGTATATACGTATATAAACAAACGTATAGTCGGTCAGTCAGGAAAACCAATCGACACTCTGTAGGCACTGTGACTATTTATCCGAGCAGAGCTTTGCATTACAATAACTTCGACACAGAAGTGTCCCCGGTTCCACGGGATTATCTTCTCGTTTGCTCGTTTGAAGTGAGAGCAGGGAAACTACATCAGTGAAAAACCCTTTGGCGATGGCGTCCTCTCTGACCGCTTCACTGCCAGATCAAGTTTTGAGGTTTAGTTCCTTATAGGAGTTTGCATAGGGGTGGCGGGTCGTCTCGTTTATTCACGAGCTCTGGGGTCTATATAGTATTTTCCTTTGAATTTTTCGTGTCGGGCGTCCGCTCTGCCGAACAATTTTGTTGTGAAGCGTCTAATAAAATCTTCCACGCTTTGAGCTTGCAGATCCCGCGCCATCGTTCTATTACTAATGTAGCACGGAGCCGAGACAATTGTTCTAAGCACGGAGTTTTAGAATGATTGTAGCTTCTCTTTTTAAGTGGCCCCGATCAACAACATCTTGCTTTTTATAGGCGGAACTCTCTAAAACGGTGGCGGAAGTAGACTATAAGTCCATTTAAATCATTTGAATACCATTTTAGTCAACAAAAATATTATAAAGGTCATATTAAAATTAATTACCAAAATAGAAATCATTACAGTACCATTTAGAAGAATTCGCTAAGAAAAAAGTATCGAAATGAACTTGTATAGAATATAGATATGTATGATACATGTATAGATTTGATTGTTTCATAAAAGCCTCTGGTTATGTCTGAAGCCGTATAAAAGTCATATAAATTCTTATTGTAGACGTGAATCAAATTACATCAACGCTCAATCGGAAGCGAAAAAAAAAGAGAAACTTTGAACAATCATTTGCGATACGGAACTCGTCATACACATTGTATTTCATTCATAGGAAACGACGAGCGTGTTCCGAATTTTCTGCACCTGAATCAAAATTCAAAGAACCTTTTCATCGCGGAAGGCATTGAGTGAAGTGGCTCACTGATATAGAAATAGTCTGTGGTGTAGCTCGAGGGTTAGACCGACGAAATAAGAACAGCGGATTTTTTTTTCCCGTTTGTATTTCTAATATATTTTTCTAAGTCGATGCTATTTATTCGTATTCGTGTTGTAAATGTTTATTGTTGTATTAAAATTTTGTCTAATCCTTAATTTAGTTAAACTAACTTGTAAATCTTCTTATCTATCTTCTTATGTATACTGTTGGAAACAAATGAAAATATCGGGTAGTTATACTGCGGCGGCCCATATAACGAGCGGCGCTTACCGTGTTAACTTACTCTTTCGGTAGCCGTCATATCCTGCAATATCTCTGTCCGAACTCGTGTCGGTTATTTAACGAGTGCTTAATTGTTAGAATTTATTCTTAACAGTTTATATCGAAATTGGCCAGTTCCGTTTTTAATAATCAATAATTGTTTTAAAAATTGCTAAGAATACATATAATAATTTTGTAGGTGGTAGAGGCACGCTGAAGCTGTTACTGGTTTCAGCATGAATGGGTCGGCTCGCCCGGGGTACTACCACCCGACCCACAAAAACACCGACGTGAAGTAACAGTGCTTGCATTGTTGCGTTTCGTTCGGTGAGTGAGAGCGCCGGTTACCCACCTACGCTTCCCCCCTCCTTTCTCCATCCCCTCTCCCTACCCCAATCCCCTTCCCCCAAACAGGATGGTAACGCACTTGCGCCTCCCTTGACGTTGCAAGTGTCTATGGACGGTGGTGATCACTTAACATCAGGCGACACACCTGTTCGTTTGCCACATAAAGTTTAAATCTAACGTGACTGTACTTTTTCGATTTTCGTGAAAACAATTATAGCAGGTGTCTAGGGATAACTAATGAAATATATATCAATCATTTTTAGAAATGTCTGTCTATCTGTTTGTCTGTCTGACTGTTTGTATGAACACGTATCACTGCTAAATTACTGGGTTTCACAATAAAACCACACAAGAAAATTACAAAGCATATGACTCGAGAGTAACTTAGTCTTTGTTTCATTAAAATCGGTTCACTCTATCAAAAGTTATTGTAATTTTAATGGTGACGCGGCGTAAGTACGAGAGAAATGTAGTTTTTTTTTTTTATGTCATACATGGCAAACGAACAGGTGGGTCACCTGATGTTAAGTGATCACCACCGTCCATGGACACCAACAACACCAGAGGAGTCGCAGGTACGTTGTCACCCTTTGGAGGGAAGGGTTAGGGGAGGGAGAGGGAGAGGATAGAGAAGAGGGGAGGGGAGGTAGGCCTACGGCGCTCTCACTGACCGAACGAAACGCAACAATGCAAGCACTGTTACTTCACGTCGGTTTTCTATGAGAGGGTGGTACTACCCCGGACGAGCCTACCCATTCATACTGAAACCAGTAATAGTTTCAGTGTGGCTCTACCACCATAGATTAGTAAATGGACTTAATACATTCATATGACTTTATTAATTACTGTTTTTTTATAAGGTTCCACGCGGACGAAGTCGCTGGTACAGCTAGTAATTATCTAAAATTGGCTACAAACGAGTTTTACGCGTCTTCACATTTCAAATAATACTTACCGCACGTAATTGTAACAGATCCGAGTAACGCAGTATCATGTACATGTAATTCGCTCGCTACACGTTACATAGGCTTCGCGTCAAATTAAGGCATTAAGGGCTTACGTATCTGCCACCTCTGACATTTACTATACACATATCACACGCTTTTGATCGTACGTGTGTAGATTAATACCAGACTCGCGTAACCCACGAATAATTTATTGGTATAGCAAAATACTTTGAAGTGAAAATTTCTTTAGGCGCGTTGAGCGGTATTTTTGGCAGAAGACAAATTTCGCGTCATGACATGCTTGTGAGCGTGACCGGCCGAATTGGGCTTACGTTAGACGAGCGACGCGTAATATAGGGCCCTGTGTACATCTACTATCGATATTTTGTATTGAGATTGTGTCGCCTATCATATGTTTGATTGATTAATCATCATCGTCATCTTACCCTTATCCCACTTAAGTAGGGTTGGCACAATATGTTTTCTTTTTCCACTCTCCCTGTCAAATGTCATCTCAGTATTCACACTTTTTAGACACATCAAGGGGCGTAAGGGGTGTCGAATAACATGTGTTACACTAATCACGTGTAGGCGCGATACAGTCAGGATTGCCAATAAACACCAAGTAGATACTGTCACTATTTATTTGGCCAGAGCTTCGCCTTACAATAACTTCCACATAGGAGTGCGCCCAGATCAGCGACATCTTGCCCTTTATATATCACCAATGTAGTTTCACACCGGAATGAATAATGAACAGCCGATAACTTCCACCAATAGCGTTCGAGGTCAGTAGTAACACCCCGATAGAGTCAATAGCGCGGTATCGCAGGTCAATAGTGGTTCCCCGGGTGGCGTTGTAGTCTCGCCTCTCGGGTGTGTCACGGTACCGGACGTAGACGTTAACACATGTAAGACTTGAGACATTCGGGCCAACCTCACCTGCACGTGGTGCACCCTGCTAAATAACGTACGAGGCAATGGCGAAAGCGGGGTGGTAGGGTTTTACAGCCTAACTGGGTCACAACCACCATGTATATGGTGAAAAAGCCCGTTATAGTGATTCGCTTCTGCAGGTCGCATTTTGGGATCAGCCTGTGCATATCCAGCTTTTTGCAGGCCGGCATGACAGCGGCGACCGGCGATGGATAGTGTGTCACTTGGTGGTCGCCGTTTTTTTTTATTGTACTGTGCTTACCTTTAGGCACAGAGCAGTCATGTTGCCGTGCTACAATAAAAAAAAAACATCATTTTTCACACAATCCATCCATACCTTTTTTGGTCTTCCTCTACTCGTATATCCGTCCACCATCATACTCAAAACTTTTAAAGTTTTCATCTCTCCTCATGACATGCCCATACCATGCTAACATATTACTCCTCGACTTCTCTGTCACTGGTGCTATTTTCAACTACCTCTGATATACTCATTCTTAATCTTATCCATTCTAGTCACACCACACATCCATCTTAACATTCGCATCTCTGCCACATGTAATTTTCTCTCATCCGTTTTTTCGTAGCCCAGCACTCCGATGCATACAGCGTGACCGGTCTTATCATAGTTTTATAAACCTTCCCCTTGAGTTTCAAAGGCATTCGTGGGCCACAAGCTACCCTAGACACATTTCGCCATTATGTTTGATTAATTAAAAAACTGTATAAAAATTTATATAATTATTCTTCAGAGTTCAATTACAAGTACAATTCACACTATAGTGAATTTAAAAAATCAAAACACACTTAAATCAGCAGTCCTTATGACTGCCTCGATTTTTTTAATTTAAAAACTAACTGGCAAAACGGCACCTCAACAGGTGAAAGGCAATTTGTACTAATATTTTTAAATTTTTCTAACTTATATCATACTCATTCCATTTTAAATGGAAATTGTTTACACACATTTTTCAAATACTTTGTTTCTTACAAACCTTGTCCTGATATTTTTTATAGGAGGCAAACCTACGGTAAGTGATCACCGCCGTCCATAGACACTAGCAACACCAGGGGAGTCACAAAGTGCGATGTCGGCCTTTTAAAAAAGTGTACGCTCGTTTCTTGAAGGTTTGCAATTCATAATTGTTTGGAAATACCGCCACTGGGAGTCGATTCCACAAGGTCGATGTACGAAACAGAAACGACTTTGAAAACATCACCGTGGAAGACCTCCACTCATCCAGGTGGTGTGGATGAAATTTTAGTTTTAGGCGGGTAGTACGATGGTGGAATGTAGCGGCAGGTATAAGTCCAAATAACCAACACACAACAAACAATGTAATTAGTTGAATAGGTTCTGATTAGAGTTATGTGCTTACATACATTTAGTAATTAATTTTGATTTAGGTATATAGATTTATTCTGTTGTTTTATCGTTTGATAATTATTTGCATTGTCAGAAGGAAAAATACAAATTTAAGAGAATTAAATAAATTTGTCCAGTGCTACAATTTTTTCATCTATAATCAATCATAAAACTGGCACACCTAAATCTTTTTTCACGCAGAAAGTTTTTTTATCCATCTTATTACAATTCGTCAATAGGCGACGCTGTAACAAAACAACACACATATAATTCAGAACCTGCGCAACGGACAAAGTGATGTTTTTACCTTCTCGATATCTCACTTCTTCTTCTTACCCTTATCCCACCTAAGTAGGGTCGGTACAACATGTTCGTCATGTTGTGGTATATGATTTGGCTTAATTTTTACGATCGGCTACCTGCATGACATCAACCCTTCTTGGGATTATTTTGTTGTACCACCATATGTTTATAGTTATTATATATAGTTACGAAGTCTGATAGGATCTTTTAGCTTTACGATTTTTCTTTAGGCTTTATAGGCATATAGGAAATGTATTTTTTCAAATATGATTCATATTATTATTTTGTACAATACAATTTATTTAAACCCGATAACGTTAAACATTATATTGGACAAAGCATCTAGTTAGGTCTATAGAATTATCTGTTACATCCTCTATAGGAGTAACTGGAAATTACATTTTAAAAACACATTGGTCTCTTGATCTTCTAAATTCTCGGTAAAAATAGTCAACCATCAATACGCGATGGAGTATACTTATATATATGATTAAATTACCATTCACAAAGAAACCCCGGAATTCAATTGCAGTTATTTTTCGACAGCTCCTGCTTTTTCTATTTTTAAGTGAACTCAGTGACTTCAAATTTACAACACAAACCAAGCATAGAATATATTTCTACCGCATTCACATAACAAATGGTATCATGCATCAACAGTAGCTTCCTCTAATAAACCTGTTCAAAGGGTTTCCTTGATATTTCATATTCATACATTACAACGTAACAAATTTTCAAAGGTCCCTGAATAGTACAACTGGTTATAGTAAATGGAGCGCTTGTAAAATTTGTCTTGTAAAACCATAAATTATTTGTAGGCTGCAATTCTTCTCCCTACTAAATCCTTTGATGTAGTACTCGAAAGAAAAATTGTCATTATTCATTCAATGCTCAGATTAAAGGATTTTCAGTACATTTGTTAGATTTAGCGATTATTTGAACACAACTTAAAGGGATGGAATAAATGCGATTTTGTTACCGATATTAAACGCTACTACATTCTTCGAAGCTAGAATGGTAGTTCTATTAGAAATAAGGTTTTATATTAAGTTTTATTTCGGGTTCATATATTTATTCAAAATTATTTTCGTTTGTAAATGAAGAAACATGTATTAAACATTTTCAATTGAGGCATGACCGTTAATTGTTAATTACGCGATGTATTCATTCGTTCATTCACAAGGAGTGAGATTTCGTAAGATGAAAGAGGTTCACTATTTGATAATTATCTTGTAAAAGCTACGTTTATAATCTCATTTAAATAGTAATACATTAAATTAATATATTTTTTCGAATTAACTACGCTATTTACCTAGCAAAGTCTTAACAGCTACACCGCGCTACTAACTAGCTCAAGGGTGCACGGCATATCTCGGCTTGGGCTGTTACATGATACATGCATTAAAATTAAATAATGATATGAGCATATGTAGTACTACTAACTGCCGTCTACGACTTCGTCTTTTATATCACAATGGAGACAAACAAGCATAAACTTTGCCTAACGGTAAGCGGTCAGAGAAGTTTACAACACTGTTACATGTGCATCGCCGACCATTTAGACAAGTGTTTACTCCCCTATTAAAGCGTCACCTACTATTTATTGATCTGGATACATCTCAGAAGAGAGCTCACTTTACAACTAAAGCGTTCGTGGTAGGAATCTGCTTTGAAATCGAACTATTCGATAACATTTCGGTTCTAAGGTAAATAGTTGAACATCTTATCGATAATGAATGATGCAATAATGAAAAATAGCTGTAATTATAATATTGAGTAATTCCTCGAAACACAGCTCATTGTAAAAACGTTAGAATATACGTCCTACGAGTTATACGAGGTTATACGAGGTCATGTCTCTCCTTAGACTTAACAGTTCGACACTGCTTATGAGCTGGGGATCAACAATGCTAGTCACAACTAGTCTTTGTGTCGCCTGTTATTGTGCTTATAGAAGTGATGACATCATACATTATATCCTTGTAACTCAAACAGTTTATGCATGGCATGCAAGCATTTCTTGCAGATAGCAGGATTTTTTTTAAACTTACTCTACAGTTATCATTGTATTTTGACCAGTATAAATAGAAATAGAATTCGCTATAACATATATTCTGTTCAATATTAGGGTGTATCAAATAAATCGACTACTTTTTTTACAAAAGGACTCGAACAGTGTCGTTTATGATACCGAAAAATCACTCGGTTAAATCGACAGATCTTAATTTTAGAAGTAAAAGGTGTCTCATCGCCATTTTTCATTTCTCATATTATGATTAACTAGCTAATCCCCGCGACTTCGTCTGCGTCCTTTAAATATCTCAATTGTTTTGTTTTATCTCAAAGGGATTAAGCAGCGTTCGACGAAAGCTCCCAGGTGGCTTACTTTTTCCGAGATTTTCAACAATTATTTTTATATTTCAACCGGTTTACAAAAAATCTTGACAAATTATATACCTAAACTTTCCTCGTAAATCACTCTATCTATTAATGAAAATTCGCTCAGTAGTTTTTGAGTTTATTGCGAACAGACAGACAGACAGACGCGGCGGAGGACTTTGTTTTATAATGTGTGTGACAAGTTAATTTATTTTTGCAACATTTGGAATTTTGTAACTTCTAAACAGGTTATGTGATCCGCAGGACCAGAACATATTCTTGTAGGAATTAAATCAAACTACAAAACGCTAAGATGTAGAATTCACTCCCGATGTTTGTCTTCCTGTTAAAATATATTTTCATAATTATTATTTAAATTTCCAACTAAACCGCTAATATTTATTATAGAGTTGGATTAAGGTCACACAGAATTATAAACAACCGTTTTTTGTTTCTGTAAGAACACACCAAAGCGCAAAATGTCATTACTGAAATGAATTATTAATTTTTCAAAGAATTTATTTATAAATATATTTTCAACGTACATCTAGTTTGACGCAAGCGCTACACGTCACTAGCACGTAGAAGTCATCAGTGACGCGAACCCATAAGTTTGACCCCTACCAAAAATAGCAAAACGCAGATAAAAAGTTTTCACTTTTAAAAAAACAGCGTCAAAAAGTATGATTATCATAAAGAACATCTATTGCCATGTGAGCTGGCGATAGAGCAATAACGTATTATTTATTACACTTTATCATGTCTATAATATCCGGCTGATAAGCCTCTTACTAAGCTAATAGCTTTCAACGTCGACTATTCATTCACTAAATGTACTATTTACATTTATTTATATAAAATTGAAAAAACTTTTTTATTGAAAAACTTGATGTAAAAAGAACAAAGTACATGTAAATACATACATACATAATATATGTCGTACAATATATAAATACATATACCTATCTATATATAAATAAGCAGTGGGGAAACGTTTAAGGGTATCTTCCTCCTCTGTTTCTCAGCCAATTGTTTTCGTTCTTCTTTTATTTTGTAGCTATTGATTGACGAGCTTTGATTTCATCAATATAAACATTGGAAAAGTTTTTTCCACTATGGTCGATGAATCGCGTTTTGTAGGTGGTAGAGCCACGCTGAAGTTATTATTGGTTTCAGCACGAATGGGTCGCCTCGCCCGGGGTACTACTTCCCATAGAAAACCGACGCGAAGTAACAGTGCTTGTATTGTTGTGTTTCGTTAGGTTAGTGAGAGCGCCGGAGGTCCGCCTCCCTTCTCCTCTGTCCCCTCCCTCCCTTTCCACCAAACGCACTTTCGACTCCCCTAGTGTTGTTAGTGTGGTGGACGGTGGTGATCACTTTACATCAGTGAACCAAACTTACAGTTCTTCTCGTCTCTATTCTAACTTTATTGTTATTGTTTTACTTCTTGTTATAGCGACTAAATGAAACTATTTGTGTCACTTTATAGATATATTACCAAAGTTAATACAGATAATAAAACAATAAAACAAAGTGTAGTTAATTTCACAATAATGAGATAAAGCTTCCCGTCGTCTATGCATAATAAAAGATTGCGTACGCGCTCGCTAATGATATTCTAACAAACACTGACTTAACGCTCACAAGGACGCCGCGCTCGCGCAGGGCTCTGAAGAAGCGGGGGTAAGAGGGATTGTGTTCCTTACTTCGCGCGCTCGTGCTATATTCTATAGTTTGTAGTATGGAGGGTAGAGGTAAGGAGAACCATCTCAGTATATTAAAAAGTGTCCACTGAAAGGCCACAAGTTAAGATGGCGCCACAATAGCAAGTGGAAAGTATTTAAAAATAGCGCCACAAATAATTAGAGTTGGATAGTAGATTAAAGAAGGAAAGAAAGACTTCTAGACTTTTCTTTATAATCAACAACAATGAAATTATTAAAAAATAACAAAGATGTACCTACAAAAGTTTATAACAATCGATAACAATCACTATCTGTGATTTAAATACTGCATATCTCCTAACTACGAAAGTCACGAAAAATATTAAATTTTTCGACCCAGCCCACTTAACTTCGTTTATAACTGTTAAATTCACATAATTTCCTTTTCCTACACTAGCGCTATTTTGACGAGTTTTCGAACCACAATTTGCTGTTTACAGGTGGACACTTTTTCAACTGATCCCCCGTACTAGATGGTTCTCCTTACCTCTACCCTCCATAAGTTTGTAGGTTTTAACATTTGACAACAAACTAATTTGATGTTAAATGGCAATGTCTTTTAAGATGATAAATGTACTGAACCAAGAGAGGATCTGGCTTTCAAGTGCAGCTGCCGGAACGATCCAACCGACGCTTGGTAATAGATTTTCAAGTTGAGGGTTGTAGCTAGCCAGGCGGACTTAGAAAACGTTTTATCACCATGCTATGGTCTCATCACGCTGTTCACTCCACCGAAAGTTACAGCTCAGTTGTAAGGGTTTGAAGGGTTGTCCATCGCTATCAACTACGTCATCATCGCTTCAATGTTTCTGTTTCTCTGCTTCAATGACTTATGAGTTTTAATTTTGTAAAAGAAAATTAAATATGTCACTGAAATTACATTAAAAATATGCTTGTCTGTTTGTACATATGCACGTAAATCAAAAATAAGTTGAGCGGTGTTTATGTCATTTTGTACACGTACCGTGTTATTACAAAAAAGTTAAATATGTATTGAATACTTGCTTTAAATTAAATTTCGTATTAAATGCATCGCGGTCGCTGAGTGATCGCCATCTTGCTCTTTTGTCGCTTTGGTTACGTTTGGTTAGACTTGCGAGAAAGGATAACGCGGACTTGCTTTGCGAGCGCGGTGCATTTAATACGAAACCTTTTTAAAGCAAGTAATCAATACGTATTTAACTTTTTTGTTATAACACGGGTAAAGTTTAAAATACATTAAACGTTCTATGTTAATAGCGTACAACAATTATACGAATAACCAAAAGTCGACAAATAAGATTTTAATTCAGTCTTCGACTTTAATTAAGGACTGTACGTGGAAAGTAGATAGATGAAGATAAGCAGCTGTGAACCGTTTAAGTTTTTAGATGTATTATTATCTTTTTTTAAATTTATTACCGTACTAAATGCATGAAATATAATTCATGGGATGTTTTTGTCATTCTATAAACGACAGCATATTAAAGTTACTGTTAAAACTGAAATGCGAAACTTTATTTAAAAAGCAGTGTTTCAAATTTAAACGTATTAAGTTCACTTACTTATGTTCTTTTGTCTCATAGTCGCGTCGTCGTTGAAATTATAGTAACTTTGGATAGACAGAATCGATTTTAATGAAACAAAGACGAAATATTACTCGAAGATATACTTTATGATCGTCTTGGAGAGGTTATATCATGAACACAGTATTTTAGCAGTGATGCGTGTTCGAACAAACAGACAGACAGGCAAACAGACAGACAGACATTTCTGAAAATAATTGAAATGTATTTTATTACTTATTCCTGCAACCTGTAACATTTTTTTTTCAAAAACCTAAAAAGTCCAAGCTCGTTAAATTTGCAATCTTATTATATGTATGTATACTTTTGTAAATCACATAATATATTAAACAACATCCGCATTAAAGAAAATAATTAGTTGAAAATAATCACATCTTAAAAAAAACCTTCATAGCTGCGACTCAACAACTAGTTTACCCATACATCTTAAGGAATGTAATATAATGGAAACCACAATTGATCTTCGTACTGGTATACTATACATCAACTAGCTTTTGCTCGTGGATTTGCTCGTATTAATGTAGATTTTAAAAATAAGATACAGTCCCTCTTCACATTCATGTAACTTTGTATGGGTTTTTTTTATGTCATAAGTGGCAAACGAACATGTGAGTCACTTGCTGTCAAGTGATCACCACCGTTCATAGACACTTGTGGGGACAGGGGAGTCACAAGTGCATTACCAACCTGTCTTGGGGGAGAGGAGGAGTAAGGGAGGGGAGGGGAGGGGAGGGGAGGGGAGGTGGGACCTCCGGCGCTCTCACTGACCGAACGAAACCCAACAATGCAAGCACTGTTACTTCACGTCGGTTTTCTATGAGAGGGTGGTACTACCTCGGGCGAGCCGACCCATTCAAGCTGAAACCAGTAACAGTTTCAGCGTGGCTCTACTACCATTAAAATTATTTTAAAAATCAAATCTTTTCTGTTTGTGATATTGTATATAATGGCCTTTACGTCTACAGAAGACGATTTAAGCCGCGTTATGGAGACATTTCTTTTCGTGGCTATAATCCAATCCAGGAGCGACAACCTCGCCCATAGGATCGACAAGTGAATGTCACGTCTGCAGCCGATTCATCATTACCTGCAGACAGGTAACGTTTTGTACGTTTCTGTCGAAGTAGGTTAAACCACGTTTTATCGTGGGTCACGACGCTTTCATGAACGCACCTCTTCCACCTGTTTGTATCCTGAGCGAGCTCTTGCCAGCGTCTACAGTCAATACTAAAAGAGGACATATCTCACTTGAGGCAATCTTTAAAACGTAGCAAAGGACTCCTAATATTCCTTTTTGCATACGCTATAGCACCCAGTAAGATACGCCTTAGCATACGGGAAGTATGCATGCGACATACATGTCCTAGCCAGTGAAGACGCCTCTGTTTCGCACAGCAACTATGCTGGGCAGTTGAGTAATCTTTGTGATGTTATTGTAGATTATGTTTAATCAATTCTTAATTAATTGTTTAAAACGATCCAACCGTTGGATATTTTCCTCCGCTCTTAAAAGAATAAACTAAATCGTTAAAATTGTTAAAGAATTTAATAAAATTAACAAACCAGACTCAACCAGCAATATCGTAAAGCCATTCGCTTTTAAAAGGTGGGAAAATTCGAAGCTGTCACTTAACGCTTTCGAGATAATAAGCAGTACTGCCGGCTGTGAGGTTAAGTACGCAATTACCACACCCGTTACTATATTCGATAGCTTTGACCCGGCGTCGAGAAGCGGGTATTTGGCACATGCTCGTAATATTATTACTGATTTCTGAGCATTAAGGAGCTATTTATCTTATACTAGTGGGCGTCCAGTGGTCGACATTCGACCATAGTTCATTGATTTTTTAAAGTTTGAACTTTATTAGGGTTCTTTTGTTAACTTACTTCTATAATCAAAGGTTTTTATAATGGTTACTCAGTTTTTATAATAATAGTTGTATGTTATAATATCATTGTTGAATGTAGAATGAAAATGGGTAATTGGAACGTAAGAGTAAAATAATACATACAGTCGAGCATAGCAACCTCTTTCACAACCATTTTTGAAAGTCCATTATTGACAGATGTCAAAATGTCTTTTTTATTTACATGTGTGTATATGTTGTGTAAAATCGGAGCAGTAGTGTGAGTAATGCATATTTTAATTAATTTAATGTACTTCTAATGCATTTTATATAAAATAAATAACTTTCTGCACTTCTCCTCCATATAAAGTTTAACTATGCCAAATTTCACGTTCATCCATTCGCCCAATTCCGTTAAAAAGGGATACAGAATGTAGGCTTCACGTATTAATATATATGATAACTTTTAATTCACTGTGTTTAATTGTTGTAAAACAAGAAAGAAAACATTCCAAAACAAATTTCGATTTTGTCTTTAACAATTGAATAAATTTTGTTTAATATTCTATAACAGTAATCGTTGAATGAATTTAATCAAATTGGAAAACTATTTCAACAATAATGTCCAATTTTTTAATTCAATCTCTGGCATGTTAGATCATACAACAATCCTCATTCATATTACGTGCTATGCTCTGCGTTTTCAGTAATGTTTAATTTTTATCACATCCTATCCGAGCTACCGTGCAATCCGCTCACACTATTTTACCTTACAGTTTCTCGCTTAACGCACTTTTCGTACTACACTTTTGTATGGTGTAATCGTTCTTTCCTATAGATAATGGCGTTTTATTAAACAGCCCACAATATTCTTCATTAGATATCAATACATTGATAGAAGATAGATATACATTATTTTGTTTTATTTCTACATCATAGATGTTTGGCCCTTACCTAAATAAATATTACGATGTGTTCATGTAATATAAAGTAAAAAAACGATTGTTAAAAGCGCTGCGCATACTGCTACATATATTTTCTTGATAAAGAGATTAGGCAAGCGATCTGATGCTTATGTTTTGTTTTCTCCTATAAATAAAATATTTTGTTAAGATAACTGATAATATGATTATCAGCTCCTATATTTTATATAGAAATCGCACAAACAAATAAAATAGTGTAAATATAATTTTTTTTTCTAACTGACTACGCTATTGACCAAGCAAGGTCTTAACAGCTTCACCGGACTACTAAAATATAATTGTTACTCTTAAAGTGATCTGTAACTGAAGTCTTAAGAGTGATTAATCTTCCCTCTCCAGTCCATCCTAAGTAGAGCAAACTTGAGACTTTATTAATTTCCTAAAAGGCGTTTTATCAATATCATGTACTGGAAGGCGTTATCGATGGCAATTAAAAGACTTCAAGTATTCTATTTTACTGTAACTAAACAGTATTTTATCGATTCTATTAGTGTAATATATTTTTATCTCGGTCAATACTTTTTTTATAATTACTAGCTTTATTTAGCTTACAATGTCTAAACAGATCAAATCTTGCAATCTGAATTCGAATCATTTCTTTTAGATCTATGACTGCAATTTTACATGCTTATTTAGGCCTGGTGACAATAGACACAAAGAAATAAAAACAAAACGGCCGCCATACACAAATAAAAGGCAATAAAGCTTTTTAACGTATTTGTGTCGAAGATTGTTTTTAAATATTTTTGTTATTTGTAAATTGAGTCGAAAAATTTTCTGACCCCATTGCTTCAACTAGTAAAATTTTAAACATATTAAAAAAAATTTAAACTCATTTAATTAATAATATCTGAATTTTATTATTTTTTCTAACTTACTTTCTCCACTAATAAGAGGAGAAGTAACACAATCCTCACAATTTGAAGTCTTATCGGAAAATATTTCCCTCATATAGCAACAACGCTATTTATTCCAGCCATCGAAAACAACCCATCGAAGTTTAATCATCCATATCAAAACTAGAGCGTTTATCGGTAATGACTCGTGTAGCTACGTATACCTTATCATTTACCTCATCTACGAAATAGGGTAATACCGACAATAAAATGATCTAAAAAGGTCAATGCGTCTTCCCTAACGATTCTCCCGTTTCCACACTCACATAAATCGTCTGGCAGATGCTCGTTCACGCGAAACTCCAACAGATAATGCTACAATGGGTGTAAGAAAAAAAATGGTGAACGCTTTTAAAATGTAACGAAAATCGGGACAAGTACTTTGGTAACCTTTGAAACTAACAGTAAAATTGAATGGAAGGCTAAACTATCTTACTATTTTGGTGCTTTACGATGTCTTAACCTTAAGATAACAAAAAATAAACCTCCACAGGTGATCTTCACTAAATGTTTTTGTAGTAAGGACTTAATGATTGTACACTTTTGACCTATATTAATTATAATCAACTCGAAGTAGGTTGCCACTACAGTATTGGTTATCCACTATTGACTAGATACCTAAAATGCGATGTACTACTAAGCAATGGATATTCTCATTTAGACTTTCTAATCGTTTACATATAAGCCGTAAGCGTAAGAGTTAAAGTTTTAAGGAAGTATCTCCTTTTATTATCAAATTTAGATTTTGGATCTATGGTGATGTCTTGTTTTAATATCAACTGATTCACTCTTTTTGACTCATATAAAAATTTTATATTAAAAAAAGACAAGGCAGCCATAAGGACTGTTGATAGAAGTAAAAACTCAAAACAATGTAATAACGGTATTCTTTTTTGAATTTTTAAATCAATTATAGTCTGAATTATTTAATTTTCCTAATTTCTAAAGTGAAATTATTAAATTACTCTGGTTTTCATGTCTATTGGCACTCCGAGAAATAATTATATGCATACTTATAATTATATACAGTTTACTAATTAATCGAACATATGATGAACTGTACAAGGTCAATACCAAATATCAATAATATATATTCCAAGACCACTATACTACGTGTCGCTAGTAATAAGTCACGAGCAGGTCGAGGACACCTGTGACGCTACCCATAAGTCTTTCCACTAGCAAATAAATTTATTTTGAAATCGCACAATGCGGTTAAAGAAGTTTTGACATCAAAAAAACTCATTCCATGAAGATTTACGTGGATTCTATGATTGTTAAACTATAAATATCAAAATAAAGAATAGAACTAAATATTTTTTTAATCAATTCGCTACAATAACATTAGTGACATCATATATAAGGTCGTCAGCAAAAAGTGGCGTAAATCACACTATTTTTGTTGTATTGAATAAGTACAGCATGTACGTTGAATAATAAATTGTATGTTATTAATTGAATTGAATATAAAAAGTACACAGGTCGCTATACTAGAAGACTACGCGTCGCTAGTCTGGTGTCGTCATCGTAACGGCGAGAGTGTTCCTACCAAAAGGACAGCGGATGGAATATTCTTCTGGCTTACAAGTGAGTATCTCCAGAGTATTCTTATAGAGGTTTTCTTTCTAGTCACCTAAGTGTTGAATGCCAGAACCTTGTCGCAATAACAAACTCCTAAGATTACGATTTATTTAGCAAAGGCTGGGAAGAAACAAGTCCCTCCGCGCTTACCCGGCTGCAGTCACGCCGCACGCCGAACCTATTTTTCTTCTATTCTGTGAAAGCGATACCTGGAACATACGATGAAGAGGTACCCTCACTTCACGCCCCTTCTAAAACTAATCTCATTGTAAAAGAAAGATTTGAACCAGCCATTCAAAATTGTCTCATAACTGCCTACTAAAAGTGTAGTGTTGTATAGTTTATGAGCTACTATAATACTAATGCTACTATAAATGAATACTAATGAGCAAATATATCATTTTACATGAAAAGTTGATAAGGAATACCTGTTACTGTAACAATGTTTAATCACTATTTATAAAAGTGAATTATTAAGCAATAGGTACCAAGAAAGGAAACGTTTTCGGTTATTTATATCCGACTACAACAGTAAATGTAAGTTCCTAGGTCAAAGTAAAGGACATCAGTCAAAGAAAAATTACATTCCACAGTAATAAGCAGTTAGAGAAAACACAACGCCTATATCAGTGAAAAGCAAGGTGACGCCGCGCCGTGACGGTGTGATTGATGTGTGCAGCCTTAGTGAGATCTGGTAGTTACACGATTCCAGGTATGTATTCAATATTATTGAGGGACAAAATAACCTTACATTAAATAAAAACATATTTATATTCAAAAGATACTGTTCATCAAGGAATATTCTGTGGAGATATGTTAATACCTACATAATACTACTACAAAGTCAACACTTGTTTTATTGTCATCTCGCATCATAAATATGAATAAATCAGTACTTCTGCCTATACGAGTACCTACATTTAACTTTTTTGCTCTAAATTTTGTGATGTTATTATAGTGCTTATTATGTGACACAAAAAATATTTTTGTCTGTCTGTTTGCATGTTTTTTTTGTTTTTTTTTCTTATCTGCAGACTCTCGGTCCGCAACATCGTTTTGCTATTGTTTTATTTTATGTGTAAGTTAAAAATCGTATGTGTGAGCATCTATTGGGTAGTTTTTATTTTTTATATTATATTTTATATATGTATATATATATATATATTTCACTATTTTAGACGTTATTGTCTTTATGGCGGTTTCATTCCGGTCCCCTATCGCCATCTTTAGGTTATAATCCACAATATTCCACGCCGGAGCGTCCATGGCCCGATGGATGAACCTACTAACTGCGTCATCAGTCACGTCGGTATAGTAGACACAGGTGTGGGTGTGTCTGGATATTGCCACTATAGCTTGTGAAACACTATCGTGGATTTGCATCCTTCATAGCCATCATAGCCTTCATAGCCATTCATCAAGCCACAGCTTCATAGAGTTTTATATTTGAGAAATTTTATTTCTAACTTAATACGCTGTAACTATATCAATAATATTGTAAACAAAAAAAAAATGTTGCAGGTGACTAGGAATAAGTAACAACATACATTTCAATCATTATTAGAAATGTCTGTCCGTTTATTTGGACATGCATCACTGTTAAAATACTACGTTCATGATAATTCCTCTTCAATACAATCATAAAGTATATCCTCTAGTAATATTTAGTCTTTCTTTCATTGAGTAGACACAGGTGTGGGTGTGTCTGGATATTGCCACTATAGCTTGTGAAACACTATCGTGGATTTGCATCCTTCATAGCCATCATAGCCTTCATAGCCATTCATCAAGCCACAGCTTCATAGAGTTTTATATTTGAGAAATTTTATTTCTAACTTAATACGCTGTAACTATATCAATAATATTGTAAACAAAAAAAAAATGTTGCAGGTGACTAGGAATAAGTAACAACATACATTTCAATCATTATTAGAAATGTCTGTCCGTTTATTTGGACATGCATCACTGTTAAAATACTACGTTCATGATAATTCCTCTTCAATACAATCATAAAGTATATCCTCTAGTAATATTTAGTCTTTCTTTCATTGCAATCGGTTTACTCTGTCAAAAGTTATTGTAGGTAATTTTAATGGAATTGGTCTCGGAGCAATTGGTCTTGCTTACACTTTGTCTTGTCTTTTTTTTTTCTTTCTCTCTTTGTGTCTGTTTCTTTCTTACTTGTCTTTGTCTCTGTCAGGTACCGCTAAGTTGTACCTTCCCTCCCTAGGTACCGCTTAAGTTGTACCTTCCCGTTGTCGATGTGTGATTTCTTCCGTATCACACCTGTGAAGCAATTTCCCGACAGTGGGTGCCCGCTGTCATTGATGGGAACCCGTGGAGCGAAGCATGGGCCACGGCCGCTGCTGCAGGAGGAAGTACGAGGGTGCTTGATACCCTCGAGACGTAGGTCGACCCGCTGACCATCTGCGGGCGACTGGAGCGCGTGACCAGGGCGCGGAGAATGCTCGCGCAATCCAAACCCTGGCCACGTTTCGCGCCGTGCGGCCGGTGGGGTTTTTAGCCGGTACGAGTCGCGGCATCACCCTTAATACATTCAGATCATTATATTAATAACTGTTTTTTACATATGGTTACACGCGGACGAAGTCGCGGGCACAACTAGTCATTAATATTTCCACAGATTATCAAATATGAGTAAAAATATTATTAAACGCGAATAATTAAATAATGTATAGGCGAAGCATTAACCTAAATACATACATGTGAATGTGCTATTGTTGAAAAAACGAATTATTTCTTACACAATACCACTGAAATGACTTGTTTAATCATTGTTAATATTTGCGTCAGGTAATAATTATTGATTTGAAATACCGTATACGTACTATGACTTTACCTATTACTTTTATGTGAATTAATTTTGTTCCAGTGATAAACGATAAATGTATGTATTTCATTATCGATCATGTTCAATACTTGATGCAGTAGCAAAACGCAGCTGACAGCAGCTGTCATGCGTCACTTACTCGTCAAGTATAGGAGCAACAACATTGTATGTGTGTGAAAACCGTTAGACATGCAAATCGGATTTTATCGCAGTGTTTTGATCGAATTGTGGCAATCTGTGTTGGTGGATCATCAAGTTGTTGGAGCAGTCCAAAGTACGTGGTGCATTGTACTTGCTGCAGCCCAAATTGAGTATTAAACATAACTAACGTATCGTTTTCTTTTTACCCAGAGTAGCTGGGCCACCAAGGTACAGTGCGAAGGCTACAGTAAGTCTTTATCATCTATGCTAATATTATAAAGACGTAAAGTTTGTGAGTTTGTGAGGTTGTAGGGGGTAATCTCAGGAACTACTGGTCCGATTTAAAAAATACTTTCAGTGTTATATAGCTCATTTACAGAGGAAGTTTCTATCTATAGATATATAATCACGCTAAGACCAATAGGTGCAGAACACCAATGAAGAATGTTTTAAAATTGGGGATTTTTTTCTCTTGAGAGCTTCCACTGCATATTAGCGTTAGCCCAAAGTAACTATTCCACAAGGACAAAGTCGTGAGCCGAGGCTAGTCCTAATATTATAAATGTGAATATACGCCATTTCCTTTTCTTTACTCTTAGTAATATGTATGTAATAAATCATAATGATCGATTGAGTATTCAATGTGTGAGAGTTTGTCAAGCTAACTAATCCACATACGCCTTTTATATCATTAGTAAGGATGCATATTGATAACGGTGTAATTAGGTACAAAAACCCATCAACTGGTTTAAATACTGAATAAAACCCGGACATACGAATGCCTGACGCCTAAACGCACATCTATTGTCAGTGTCACATTACAGGTGTGGTCACAATCCAATTGAAAACATTATTATCATGTACTACAACTCATACAACCTTTACTTAAAAATTAAATGTACTTTGCTAACATAATGCTCCCTTCGCTAATTTTGAATTTGCTATGTCTAAGTATGCTTATCACTTCAATTCGTACTAAAATTCATAATGTTAATTTTACATGTTGGGAGGAGCTCTGTTTCTAATGGGCGTCTTGGCGCTCTACCATCTTTAAAATTGTTGCGAGGTTTGAAAACAACCTATTGCAAAAAATTAAGGAAAATCCCCAAGTATTAAAAGATAGACCGAAACCTCTTTACACGTTACATACAATCAGGATGGCCAGCTTTGTATGTGCTGTATGTGCATGTGTGTGTTTGTGGGCCTTCAAAATCAAGTATGGTTTCGCGAGTCACATGAGGACCTACGCTCGAAAGAAATGAAACGTTTAAGAGTCGTTATCATCGAAATCTATGAGGACTATACATATGTACTTACATTCATACAGGAGATTGTTTGTTTGTTAAACCGCTAACTTCTGGATTTTTTCAGATTTGAAAACAATGAGTTTCGCATTTTGGTATAATTAATTTATTGAAATAGATAGATATAGTTATAGATTATCTGGCACTACACTATGATCCTTAGAAGAATAAAAATTATCATTAAAAGTTTTTCAGGTATGCGAAATAGGAACGAATTAATAGCGTGGGCTGGCCGTGTAGTGCCGTCTAACGTATTAGGAGCCGACGGTATGAAATATTAAAAACAATTAATTTATAAGACACATCTTTTCCAATAGTGAAAATAAATATCGAGTATTTTCTTCTAATAAATAACGTCCAAATTATGGAATTACATTTTATATAGACAAAGTTATAAAACATTCTCCAATTTACAACATTTAGTCACCAGAGAGCACTTGAAACTTCATAAAACTTTTTAAACAAACGTCCCATCCTGAAAAAAAATCCGTATTTTTTAACTCCGACTGGAAATATCGCCCCAAAGAAAATAAAACGATTAAAGTCGACGCAACTACGTGTCTCTCCCGAAGGAATGAACTGTATTTAGAGAGATAAAAAGGATATGAGTACGTGATCCATCTGATATTAAAATAAATGGATATGTATTAAAAAATGGTAGATCAAGTTTCAAACATTGGATTAAAATTTAAACTCATATAAATAGAACGGAAGCGTCTGTGATATTTATTAATCTTTACGTTATCTCGATATTATGCGTACAATATATTACGTTTTTAATTAATTATGATTCAGTAGATATTTGTCTATTACGTTCATTATAACGACCACAACATTTTGTAATAAATGAAGATATAACTCCGAATGCGTTGTCTTATACATTTGTCTATAGAGGGGCAACAAAACTCAATAAAAATATAATTTTTCGAAGCGGATGATCTTCTAATAATAACAAATATCAACAAGTAACAATAAAGAGAAAAAATAACGAAAATAACAATAACATGTAACTGAAAATGAAATTATTCTCAATGCGACTATACTGTAACTGCCACTAAGGCTAAGGACTCACGAAGCGATTTCTACCCGCGTCCGCCGCGGTTGCAGGCTTGCAGCTTCTGTAGAATGTAGATATATATGTAAAAAGTTAAAGCACATCTCAGGACGCGATTTACGCCCGCGGTGTACGCGGTTGTTTGCGGCTCTCGCTGCACCGGCGGGCAACTAGTAGATTCGAATGGGCCACGGTCACCCGCAGCATCGGTGGGTTAAGCCACGTGCTCTGTGTTCGATATGCGGGCAATCTGGTGGTCTGGACTTCAACTGATCGTTTAACCACCCGTTTTGCAACCGCCTGTCTTTCGATCATCGCCCGCCACGTTTGCGGGCAATGATCTCAACTGCGACGGTTGCGTAACCGCGAAAATACCAGTGTCGTGACTTTAGAAATAAATTCGCAGTTCCACGACACCGGCGGGGGCGGGTAAAAACCGTTTCGTGAGCCCTTATCCTAACACACATGTCAGCGTGGGTGCAATAGGGACGAAGTACGAACGCAGGCCGCCTCCACCTTCACCGCTTTCGCGTCCCTCTGATATCTAAATTTGTGCTCTGGGCCATCTACTTCAGAACGATCATTTTTTGGATTTTGATTATTAGAACAGGAGATGTTAGATCGCTAATCCCACCAGAAAAAAAACTAACATTTCAATCAATATTCATTCAATTTTCAAGGTAACAGATATCTCTGTCAAATATATCAGTTCATAAATAAGTAAATGTGTATTCCGTAAACAAATAAAATAATACTAAACGACATCGTCTCACCGATTTTGTTGCCTCCAATATATAAAATGCTAAAAACGTAAATATGATGAGATATTCAAATGTTATGGAAGTTGTGCGAACAGTATTACGGAAATTGTTGTCCCGAGAGGCGCAAGATCTGGCGCTTTATAACATCCTATTGGTTACCGTCGCAGCGAAATCTTTCCTATTCACCAGACCTGGTTTAGAGTGGATGGATAAATGTTATTTACATATACAGGAGCCGGCATACGTAAACTTGTCCCTTTATTTTAAATAACCTAGAATATGATTAGAGTAAAAGTTTTCATTGAAGGAGATAAGCAAAACTTTGAACCGAGTTATTTTATCCTTGGGAAATATATTTCTGCCACTGGCAAATGTGTAAATAGCGCCGCGACAAACTGTCAACTTTTAAGAAATAGTTGAAAAATCAAATAAAAGTAAACTGTGGGAGTTGGAGTTTTTGGAGGGATTTTCGTCTGTCATGTAGTGGATTTTATTTTTTATTCATAATCTTTGTGTTACTTGATTATAATGTGTAAAATTGTTGGTGTTTTATGTAATATAGCTTGTTTATTGTGCGTAAGCGAAGTGAATGGAAAATAATACCACGGACCATGAATTCTGAGATGCCACAAAAACTCCATGGGAAGTTCTAACAAGATGGCCACCATCTTGTTAGTTCATTGAAATTATATCAAGAAACTTGTAATATCGATACCCACTTGACAATGGTAGTAATAGTCTACTAGAAGACTGGTTACTAAAAATGGATTGGAAGAGGAACTTGTAATAATTTTAACTACTCGACAATGGCAGTCATAGAGCGTAAGTGAGAGTAAGTGGTAAAGCCACGCTGTAGCTATTACTAGTTTCAGCATGAATGGATCGCCTTGCCCGGGGTAGTACCACCCTCTCACAGAACACCGACGTGAAGTAACAGTGCTTGCATTGTTGCGTTTCGTTCGGTCAGTGAGAACGCCGGGGACCCACCTCCTTTCCCTTCTCCTTTCTCCTGTCCCTACCCCTCCCCCATACACAGGCTGGCAATGCACTTGCGACTCCCCTGGTGTTGCTAGTGTCTATGGATGGTGGTAATCACATAACAACAGGCGACCCACATGCTCGTTTGCCTCGTTTTGACATAAAAAAAAATAATTTAAAAGATTGGTTGCCAAAAATAATGTAAAAGAAAAACTGTCGGAGTTGAGAAAAAATTAGACAGAAAAAAAAGCCACTGGCGGGTATTTTTTTAATTTTAAGTGTTTTTTACATATTTTTTTTAGATATCACCTGATTGTAAGTGATCACAGCCGCCTATGCACACCTGGAACACGAAGGGAATCACAGGTGCGTTGCGGAGTCTTGAGAAAGGAGTAAGCTCGTTTCTTGAAGGTTTGTAAATTGTATTGGTACAGGAAAACCGCCACTGGGGAGTCATTCAAAACAACCGACATACGTGGAAAAAACGCACAGTAGACGACTTCCGATCAAGACATAAGTATTGGTAAAATATATAAAGATGTATTTAACCTAAACAAGTTTAATTAATTGGGCGTCACATATTAATAGACGCATTTTTTTCGATATTAGTATTTTGTAAAATAAGCCTGTGTGTGTCGAAAAAATAGACTATAGAAGTGGGAACTTTTGTATTACAGGGAAATATTTTAATTAAAAAAATAGTGCCTGTATCAGTGTATACACTCGCACGAAGCGTAACTTCTTCAGCTTATATATAATGAATTATACAGGTTGAAAGTTTAGACAGTAGCAGTATTTATGGAAGATACTCTGCACTTGATTCTCGTTCCAAATCGTTTCTCGTTATAATAGTCACGTAGAGTCAAGCTGTAGCTATTACTGGTTTCAGCATGAATGGGTCGGCTCGCCCGGGGTACCACCCGCTCACAGAAAACCGACGGGAAGTACTTGCATTGTTGCTGTTTGTTCGGTCAGTGAGAGCGCTGGAGGCCCACTTCCTTCCGTCCTCCTGTTAACTTCGGGTCGCCCCTTGCAGCTTTCGGCACCGGTAATTGTACCTAGGTTTATTACGTCTGTGTTTATACTTTTGAAAGTCTTAGAATAAACTTTAACTTAGGTTCTTTTTGTTGTTTATTAGTATTTGTTTTGATATTATTATTCTATATGTTAAATGTGACCATGAACTACTTAGAATATTGTAAGCGACTAACCTAACATCTGGTATATATATATCATAATTCTCATAAAATATATACTATACGAAGTCCAGTAGTATAAATACTTAACTATACATTTACTTATTTTGGTATACTACTAGACCCAACAGTCACTTATACATACTTACACACAGACGCAAGTACACACCTACTCGACGCTCAAAGCGTAACGCGTAACGAAATCTTTTCCCTACTGTGCGATAAGAAATTTCACCTCAAGGATACAACGAAAAACCAACGCCAAGCAGTGTTCCCAGACGGTGACCATCCAAGTACTGACCGCACCCGACGTCACTTAACATCGCTGATCGGACGACAAGCGGTGTTTATAACACTCTACCCAACACTTTTCGGGGTGTATGGGATGTCGAATAACATCATAAGACTTGAGACACTCAAGCCAAACTCACCTGCACGTGGTGCACCCTGCTGAATAACGAACGAGGCAATGGCGAAAGCGTGGTGGTAGGGTTTTACAGCCTGATTGGGTCGCAACCACCATGTATATTGCGAAAAAGCCCGTTATAGTGATTTCTGCGGGTCGCGTTTCGGGATCAGCCTGTGTATATCCAGCATTTTGCAGGCCGGCATGACAGTGGCGACCGGCGATGGATAGTGTGTCACTCGGTGGTCGCCATTATTTTTGGATTCTACTGTGCTTACCATCAGGCATAGTAAAAACACAGCGTTTACCTCCATCACTTTTCATCCCCAGGTACCATAAGAAATTTCACTTTAAAAATATAAACTTAACATATACCAACTTGAATGCATAATAATGTAGTACGTAGTACCAAGATAATATTCTTGTTACTAAGTTGTCTAAAATAACGTTTCAAACTATTTAGAAACTAGTTTCAAGTAAACAGGACACGTGCTCGGTCCGAGCCTGCGGCAAAAGAACATTTCTCGATGTCTCTCTCCACTAATGTATCAACCAAGACAGTAGGACGCGCCAGCTTTACTCTTTGTGTCAGATTTTTGACAATATTTATGGCTTAGGATTTGAAATGATCCCACCGCCTCTAAATAACGGGCATTCTTGTGAAGGCAACGGAATATTAAATATTTTTTTTATTACTATTTACTTAAAGTGGCCAAAGTAGAGAAATGGTCTTCCGTTTATCCGATACACAGAACAGACATAAAACAAATATATTTATTATAAGAAAAGAATCGTTTTGTTTAAAATGCTTGTTTAAAAACAAATTAAGAGACAAAAGAAGTTAAATGAACTTTACAGAATCGTCTAGTTATTATCACACCATATTATGTCGAAGTATGACAGAAATAATAAAAAAATATTTTTTATATTGCTTGAATTTTCAAGGCAAGCTCAATGACGACATATTACGAGTATAACAAGAAACAAGGAAATTTTAACGAAAATGACTTCAAAAAAGAGATCACTCAACTTAGATTATCATTTACACACTAATATTTCAATAAAATTACTATATGTTATTTATTTAATTTTTAGAAATTCCCTGGTATAGGTGCACTAAAAATACAAGACAATGCTAATAATAATATACCTTATAAAAAAAGAATTTTCTTTATCGGTTTATAAATAACGAAATTCTGAGATAACAAACATTAAAAACAACGGAATTAAGAACAAACTCCTTTTTGTAGTCTATTAATTAAAGCAAGTGTGCACTGATAGTGCCCACGCGATTAAAATAAAAAGTGTTACACAATACGTATAATCAGCCAGTCAGTCAGGAACACCAATAAACACTCTGAAAGTACTATAACTATTTATCCGGGCAGAGCTTCGCCTTACAATACTTGGTATATAAGAAGCGCGTGCAGATCAGCGACATCTTGCCCTTTATATGCTGAACTCCCACCAATGTAGTCTCACACCGGGGTGAATAATGAATAGCCGACCAATAGCGTTCGGGGTCATTAGTAACACCCCCGATAAAGTCAATAGCGCGGTATTGCAGGTCAATAGTGGTTATCCGGGTGGCGTTGTAGTCTCGTCTCTCGGGTATGTCATAGCGGTACCGGACATAGTCATTAACAAAAGGTATAAATAAAATAATACATACACACATTAAAGTTCGTACTAATTTATTATTGCTTATATGTAAATAGTGATATTTACAACATACAATACAAAACTAGCTTCTGCCCGCGGCTTCGTCCGCGTGGAATAGTTATTTTGGGGTAACGCGTTAACGCAGCGGAAGTTCTCAAAAGTAAAAAAAGGATTGTGTGGTTTTATGAAACAACGGTAAAAGTGATACTTTTTTTCACACTATAGACATTTAACTAATAATAGTCTATACACTAAACGGTCAGCTGCTGCGAACTATAGGCGCCGCCATATTGGCCCTGACTGTACTGACGAGCGCCTTTCACTTTATCTACTATACCCTACTCCGCGACCGACCATCACGCGACATGCAACACACAGACGAAAAAGTTTGAGACGAAGTAATAAAAGTTTCACTTTAAAAAAAAACGATTTTGCAACATTCATAAATGAAGCATGCTCCGCTCCAATTGGTCTGAGCGTGATGATATAAATCCCTCCTCGATAAATGAGCTATCTAACAATGAAATAATTTTTCAAATCAGACCAGTAGTTCCTGAGATTAACGGTTTCAACCAAAGAAACGAATAAACCCACCAATCAGCTTTATAATATTAGTATAGATAGTATTTTTGAAGGTGGTAGAGCCACGCTGTAGCTATTGCTCGTTTCAGCATGGATGGGTCGGCTCACCCGGGGTAGTACCACCCTCTCACAGAACACCGACGTGGAATAACAGTGCTTGCATTGTTGCCTTTCGTTCGGTCAGTGGGAGCGCCAGAGGAAGTGGGTTCCTTTTCCCCATTCCCTTCCCCTTTCTCTTGTCCCTACCTCTCCCCCATACACAGACTGGCAACGCACTTGCGACTCTTCTGGTGTTGCTAGTGTCTATGGATGGTGGTGATCACTTAACATCAGGTGACCCACACGTTCGTGTGCCTCCTATTGACATAAAAAAAAGTATAGAGTAACACTAAATATGGCTGCTGACGACTGGTGCCGAGTATAGACGATTCATTATATCACCTACCTGAGAGTGACGGCTTACTTTCGGTCACTCTTCGGAAAGAACGCAAAACATTCCTAAACAAGTTATCTCTTGAAAAACAATTGAATAAGCAAAGTTTCAGAAGTGACTATTTGAAGTAGCATTGTTTGTCTTGCGACAAATTATAATTCTTGTCAAAGAAAGTTATAATTACTTCAAATAAAAGGAAATGTTTGCAATGACGGTGAAACGACAAATTGTAGTGAAATTAGTTTAACGGAGTTTCATTCTCTGTTATTTTATTATTGAATTGTTAATGGTCACCATTTAAATTTTACATCCATTCTAATTGAACAGAGCCCTGTTGCAATGTTAAATTATATTATGTAAATATCATTATAAAGTTAACATTATTTTGATGATGTATTTATTCAGTACAATGGAGAGCAATTAAATTAGAAGAGCAACTAAGATTAATTGTTCAATGAACCTTATATTTCATTGAATTATTTCAAATATCTGTATATATTTATAAAAAATTAATAAATTGATAGTAAATATAAACTTGGAAGAAAGAGTAAAACTTTAATTTATAGAAGAGAATGCTAAGTATAAAATAATTATAAAATTCGCAGTATACGATATCATCTCGCAATAACAGGCGACTAATAAATGTAAGGAAAATATAAGACACTGATTAAGTCCTGGCTGTGGATGGTTACTTTAGTAATAATAAACTATAAAGTCTAAATAATCTAGTTATATATTGGCATGATAGACACGATAGAGTCGATAGACTGCCTGCCAATGATGTTAAACATCGTGAGTTGACGGAAAAAACGATTTATTTTAAAAAATATATATTTTAGAAGCAACAATCACCATCTACATCAGCCTATAAGAGACCCAATGTAGAGCCGTATATCTCTTCCCAAAAGGATGTGTCACGCCACCCCACGACGTATTGGCGATTTCCAAATCAAACAAATCCTCAGTTTTATATTTTCCCGCGTGGTACTACAAGTACATTTATCAGGTTCAGGTTTCCCCTCACAATATTTTCCTTCACCACCAGCTGATAGGTTCTGAAACTAAGTGAATAAATGTACGCGAATTTCGAAATGTTAATTGGGTTTGAACCTGCTGATATCGAATTGATATTCCACTGGTCAAATCACTAGACTACAATTAAAATCAAAGAGTAATATAGTCAGTTAAGCGTGGAATATCAATCCAACATGAGTCGACTATCACAAAGAGCCGTGCTCTTTCAATATCCTCGTCTTCAGTATTGTATAAAAGAGGAAAAAACTGGACTTAGCACTTTGCGAGCCCTTGAAGTAACTTTGCTATTACATTTTGAACCCTAGGTCGAGAGGGTTAGGTTGAGGTTGTTTAAGGATTGTAGTGTCAGCGATTGTGATTTTTTTAATATCCGCGTCCGAAGCTGGTAACAATGAGCCAGACAAAGCGGGGGCCACATCAATCTCTCCGTAAACTTGAAATTCTAGGAGCTCATAATATTTATATCAACGTTATGGGAAGTTAATTTTGCTGTAATTTTTAGAACAAATATTATATCAAAGTTTATTGAAAATTTAATTATTTATTTTCCTAAAAACTACGGTAGCTCAGAGCAGACATACATTGAGATAGCTCTGTTCTCTGACCTAAATGAAACCTACCTACGTGGTTGATGATAATATATCAATATCTAACATAAGGCAATTTTTGGTGCTAATAGTAGACTCTGGCCTTCATAAGTAAGTACCTTGCTAGAGCCTAATTTTATTATACAACTTTTGTATTATTTTTTATTAGAATCGATTCTTAGATATATCTGATATCTGTATGTCTCTTGATATCCGTAATAATAGTTGCTAAACCACCGTTAAAAGCTAAGGAAGACGAAAAGTGGACTACACGTTATTACTAGGCCTTTAAAGATGGCATTAGCTGAATTTTCGGCTTAGCTTTTACACGCAAACTCCGTACACTAAAAGACCAGGACGATTTTGATAATAAAAACAATCATAAATTGACTATCTTATACTTCAGGCTTAATAAGATTAGTAACAATTTCTTGAGTAATAATTAAATAATTAGGTTCTACAATAACGTCTCAATGCACATTAGCGATTTACTGGATAGTAAGTTCAAGCACTAAATTAAGGGGGTTTTGGTGTCAAATGGTCATTTATTATAGGATAACTCGAAATAAAAGAGCTGTTGCACCTGGCCACGGAGGCCGTCACCCTCGAGTTCGGGGGTGTCAGAAGACTGGACCTCGAGGTGGCCCTCGATAAAACCGAGGCCCTAATGTTCCATGGGCCTCGGCGAGGGCCGCCTCCGGGGGCCCACATTTATGTGGAGGGCGTCCGTGTCGAGGTGGGGATCCAGATGAAGTATCTGGGCCTCACCCTGGACGGACGCTGGCGGTTCGAGCCCCACTTTAAGGGGCTCGGACCGCACGTAGTCAAGGCGGCAGCGGCGCTTGGACGACTCCTCCCCAATACGGGGGGGGCCGGGTGCCGTCTGCCGCTGCCTCTACATGGGGGTCGTTCGGTCCATAGCCGCCTACGGGGCGCCGTTGTGGGTCGACGCCCTCAGCGCTACCAATATCCGTGCGCTGCGAGCTGCGCAGCGTACCGTGGCGTTGAGGGTGATTCGAGGATACCGAACGGTGTCCTCGGTGGCGGCCATGGTGTTGGCCGGCTCCCTTCGCTGGGAGCTAGAGGCAGAGGTGCTTGCCGCCGTATATGAGTATATGGCGGCTAAGAAACGAATTGGGGAGCCTCTACCTCCCGGAGAAATAGAGGAAAGAAGGAGAAGTGTGAGGGAGGAGATGTTGCAGAGGTGGAGGCAGGACCTGGCGGACGTGCGTTACGGTCGATACACGATAGACGCCGTTCGCCCGGTCCTGTCGGAATGGTATCAGAGGAAGGGTGGCTCCCTGACGTTCCGTCTGGTGCAAGTGCTGACCGGGCACGGGTGCTTCGGTTGGTATCTGCACCGGATAGCACGCAGGGAGCCGACCGCCGTATGCCATCAGTGCGGCGTTGACCCGGACACCGCGCAGCACACTCTGTCTGAGTATGCTGCGTGGGAGGAGCAACTTCGCACTCTGACTGCGGCGGTAGGGCAAGACCTCTCACTGCCGAGCGTGGTTGCGGCCATGCTCGGTAGTGAGGATAACTGGAACGCAATGGCCTCCTTCTGTGAGGAAGTCGTCTCGCAGAAGGAGGCGGCGGAGAGGGTCCGTGAGCAAGACCCTCAAAGTGGCCGTCTCCGCCAACGGAGGACGGGCAGGAGGAGGCGTCAGTTTGACCGCCTCCTCCCACTGTAACCGGACCAGGGAAGATGGGTCGGGGGGCCCATCTTCCCATTGCACAGGTCCGGCGGACGGAGGAGATGGCCGGTGTGTACACGGCTGTCTCCCAACAAGACGGGGCCCGGCGGCAGCGCTTTTGCTGCTGGGCCAACCGCTGGGGCGGCACGATGAAGTCTATAGAGATCTCGTGCCGCCCCAACTATAGCGGACGACGTACACCGTGGGGTTTTAGTCCGTGCGAGTCGGACATAACCCACCCTCTCCCCCGAGAGGGTGGTGTATCCATAAGGGATTACCACACGATAAAAAAAAAGGATGTGTATGTTGTGATGCCAGAAAATAATATTCGTATCTGTATATCTACTAAGAACAGTTGCAGACATAATGCATTGTTATAAAATTTAATATTATGTAGTTTTGTATTTTAACTCTGCCCTCTCAATAATATATTCTTGAGAATTTGATGTACGTCCGGAGAAACTTAGATGATCTGGATTTAGTAAAAGACCGGCATAATATAAATACCAGAAACCATAACAAACTGGCCACTCCATGTTTCAGGCTTACTAAGACCAGTAACAGTTTTTAGTTAATAGTGTTAGATTTTATAACAAAGTCCCAAAACACATTACCGATTTGCTGGATAGTAAGTTCAAGTGTTACGTCAAGCGGGTATATTAATACATACAGGTTATTACAGGATGGATCAGTATGTGAACGATAGCGACGTCTGGAAGTGACGCCTTCTCTGTGCAACCATTAAAAACGAATGTAGCTATATGTGTCTATTATGTTGTAATAATAAAAAAAATGTTAGTTATTATGAAAAGATAAACCAGATCGAGTTTCTTGCCGGTTCTTCTCGATGACTGGGTTGTTTTTCGAACCGGTGGTAGTTTTGACGTTCATAAATGGCTTCTCAGGGCCTAAATTGAATAAAGAGTATTTTGATTTTGATTTTTAAAAGATATACAATAAAAAAATATACCAAATCCCGTTTCTCACTTCTTGATGATAATTGGGTTGTTTCCCGAACCGGTGGTAGTTTTGACGTTCATAAACGCACTTTTTGGACCTAAATTGAATAAAGTGTTTTTGACTTTGATTTTAAATTGAATCCAATTAGCTATCCAAAAGAGGTGACTAACCATATATAAATATGATTCAAATTCTTCTCTATAAAGGATTTTATGTAGAATCTGATTAATTAAAATTACGTATTTCTATAGAAATTTTCATTATGAGCGAAGCATTTGACCACAGTCTTAAGATAAACGCATTGTCAATAACATTTCCCTATATGTGCTACTAAGCTAAGACATAACAAAAAAAAAACCTAGTTATATACTAGGTTTTGTAAGTTAAAGGATCTTTAGTATTTAATAGCTCCACGACAACAATACAGTCTGTATGAACGACATTGACTGATGGTGCTTGCCCAGAGCCAATATTAATATCGCGCTGGGCGTCTTCATTTAATTACGTTTTAATGAATAGAAAAGGGATTACAAATTTGTACAAAAGCCACCAGACTCGTTATGTGCAAAGTTTTATTACTTAAGCAATTACACCATTCATTACAGGGTCATGCACTTTTTTTTACATTTAGGTTTACTAATGAGTTTTTCCCATCTTAATTGCAAACTGTATTTATTTTCCGATACCCGAAGTTAAGCAATGTCAGGCGCGGTCAGTGGCTACTTGGATGGGTGACCGCATGGGAATACGGTGTGAAATTGGCTCTTTATTGTAATTTTTTAATTAATATTTCCTGTTACACAATAGTTTTATTTCTATCGTGTGTACGTACGACACAGCCCGTTTTTTTATATAGCTCGTAAGGTTAATTATCAATGAAAGTGCCCCAAAAATTCTTTATTACGACTTAATTATATCATATAATTTCTCTATTTGATATAAATAATAATATTATATACATCTAAACATTCCTAAAGAATTTCTCTCAACGATAGTGGAAACCGTATCAAAAGTAGTAGCATATCTTAGCAGAGATAAGAAAACACAAACAGGCACGAAATGCAACTTCACTTTATGATGTAGGTATTTATACTCGGTAAATGTGACTGTTAACGATACTCCTTTCACATAAAGAAGGTATGAATGGTGCAACATTACGTTCATAATTCTAACGTAAAACAAAAGACGATTTTTCCTTCAGATTCTATTTTATTCCATCTTCTATTGTCGCCCGTCTAATTGTAAATACGCAAATACATTAAACAATTCCATTACAAGTTTTCTACAATTATTTCATTCAAAAGCCCGTCTCCTGTAATAATTAACAGTGCCCTTTTTAACTCGCTTACTCGATAAAAGTAATTTTCGCATCTGTCATAATGTTCAAACGCTGTGAAACACGAATTATAATCGCTAGCTTAATGGATAATACTGGCGGTAATTGGGCAGTTAAATTAAACTTCGAAGCGCCGCAAGAGGGCGCAGTCGGGTCGAGACTTTCAAACTGAACAGATATAAAAACTCTAATTAAAGAGAAATAACTTCTACATTGAGGAAGCATGTAACTATGAATTTCGAAAAAAATCTATGAAATATGGCGTATAACCGCTTTACCAGTGACCATCTTTGACGCATTTTACGTAACATAGTTTGGTTATTGTGCATAAGTTAGGTGGAAAATAATACCATGGACCATGAATTCTGAGACGTTTTTATGGTGGTAGAGCCACGCTGAAGCTATTACTGGTTTCAGCATGAATGGGTCGGTTCGCTCGGGGTAGTACCACCATCTCATAGAAAACCGACGTGAAGTAACAGTGTTTGCATTGATGCGTTTCGTTCGGTCAGTGAGAGCGCCGGAGGCTCCCCTCCCCTCCCCAATCCTCTCCCTCCTCTAAACCTTTCCTCTCAAAGGGTGGCAACGCAGTTGCGACTCCTGTGGTGTTGTTAGTGTCCATGGACGGCGGTGATCACTTAAAATCAGGTGACCCACCTGTTCGTTTGTCACCTATGACATAAAAAAAGACGCCACAAAAACTCTCTGGAAAGTTCTAACCAGGTGGCCACCATATTGTTAGTACATTGGAATTATCACAAGACTTTTGTAATATTGTTACCTAATCGACAATCGCAGTAATACTCTGGACGATTGGTTGCCAAAAATGAAATTTAAAAAAAGCTGTCAAAATAGTTTTTAGTACTAAATTTAAATCGAACGAAACGCAACAATGCAAGTACTGTTACTTCACCTCGGTTTTCTGTCAGAAGGTGGTACTACCGTGGGCGAGCCGACCCATTCATGTTGAAACCAGTAGTAGCTTCAGTGTGGCTCGAGTTGAAACAAACAAAGAAACTCTTAGACTTTTTGGCATAATTAGTGATAAACCGACAATTTAATTGAATACCGCAATGATCCAATAATTTTAATGGTAAGCAATATCCTCATTATACCGCAAAACATTATGGATTCGCATGCTAACAATCAGTCAGTATTTCCATGACAATATCTAGTAGACAATGGTTATTGTTTACTGTGAACCGCTTCGCATAATCTGCGATTATCGACAACGCTTCTCTAGTTTTAAAGCCTCCGGGGTAGAGCACTGTTATCACAATATACCCCGTATGTTTTGTCTATCGTATATACATACATCGGTAGCAAATACTGCTCCGACTTTTGAATACCGTTTATTTCATTAACAATCCCAGAATACGATTTAGAAAAATAATCTTAGAATAACATAGGCTCGACTTATATGAGCAGACGCAATGCCGTATGCAGTTCCTGCTCCCCGGCCAAATAGGTGTAAGCAGGCACCATGGGATTTTAGTCCGTGCAAGTCGGGCATATCCCACCCTCAGCTATGGTGGATATCCGTAGAGATTTCCCCATGTAAAAAAAGGCTCGACTTATATTATTAGCTTTTGCCCGTGACTTCGCCCACGATAACGTAGTGTTGACCATTCGCTGGGGAACGGTATTTTATCTTGGATGGAAGTACTCTATATCCTTTCCTTATTCCTTGCCATTTTCCTGAGTCGAAGCTTTCGGTGAAGGAAAAACCTTATGACGAAACCTTTATTTACAAAAAGATGCATGTCGAGTAATAAATGGTATTAATTCATTGTATCAGTATTTTCTTTCTCTTTCTGTTATAGTTTCTTGGTTTTCATATTATTTTTAAATATAGTTTTAGAGCAATAATTGGTTTTAGTATTTTCTTTCTCTTTCTGTTATAATTTGTTAGTTATCATATTATTTATATAAAATGTTTAAATCTGTAAAATCATTAAATATTTTAGTTTTATTGAAATTTTATTTATTGTTGGAGCATGCAGTGTTTATCTATAAATATGAATACATCTAAATTTAATTACAAAATTGTTAATTACTACATTTATAAATGTATTGTCATGTTGATGGCCGATGACAAATAAATGAATGAATAGACACGCATTTATGTAATTATCACGATTTCAAACTAGAACCCGGTTAAATGGATAGAAAACACTTTAACTGAATCTCATAACAATAGTCAAGTTAAAACTTTCTATTTAAGTACCGAAACCTTACTTTGTGAGTCCATAAATAACTTTTCATCGTTAAAAGCGAATATCCTTTTTGTAAGATAACCTTTATGATGTCATAACTTGCTCATAAAATATAGCATAGAAAAGGTTTGAGTACGCTTAATCGAAAACCTATTTAGTAACTGACCGTCAAAATATTTGCTACTGCGAAGGTACGTTTATTCATATATTTCGATTAAAAAAAGTTAACTTACAATACTGCTTGGATCTTATCCTTACCATTTTGTTTAACTATACATACATATAAATAAGAATGTCTACTGTTTCTACTTAGTAATTATCGAAAAGGGATGAAACAATTTTCATCAGATTACCAACAAAAAGAGGATTTTTCAGAATATCATTATGGTTTTCCGTAGGTGTTGAACAGTAATCGTAAATTTTAACAACAGTAGATAACTTAAAAACTATAAAAGGGCTGTAATAGTTAACTCATCACTGCTGGGTGGTTGGAATCTGTACCTGATTGGATGGCGATCACCACACACAAAGTAATCAACCCGTTATTGTAATTCGTTTAGTATTGTCACGTTTCGATATCAGCCAGTGTATATCCAGTAGACGCGAGGCTTGTAGGCTGATATGATAGCGACGACTAGCGGCTGTTTGTAGATCTTTCAGTAGTAACTGTTGTTCTTATAGCTACCATCGAGTAAAGTGCCGTCATTTTCTCGTGCTACAATAAAAGACAATCGAAAATTAATATTTTCTGACGTAATACATTATTGGTGTAACTTGGCAGTAAAATCGACTAGTCTGCCATCACGGCAAACGACATGACGCTCTCTTATGTACGTGCGCGAGTATACTATACACTTCGTTAATTTTCAATGTTGGCTGCATACTATTTCTATCTGACTGTAGTATACTTGACATATTACAGTTTGTATGCATGATTTGTATGTTTTCTTTAAAATATTATTGTTTATAAATATTGTATTTATAATTGTAAGTAAATAAGGAATAGAACTAAAATAATAACTAATAAGACAGTTAGTAGACTGATCCATCGGGCCGTAGACGCTCCGGTGCGGGACGCTGTGGATAACAATTAAAAAATGACAATAAAATATAAGAATAAAGCCACCATAAAGGAGATAATCTCTATGAAAAATATGTAATATGATGTAATTTAAATTTAAACGATTTTTAACAATACTAATAGAATTAATGATAGCAGAAAAAAGGTGCGGACCAAGAGTCTCCAGTAAAAGATAATAATAATAAGATAATAATATTGATTTATTATTATTTTACTTCATTTTATTTTATTGATTATATTAATTACATCTCGTCTGGTCTCGTAAACCTGCTAAACATGGTGAGAACTGACTCTCAAATGTAGCTAAGGGAACCAACTCAAGGTTCTAAAGATTAACGAAACGGGCTTAGAAAAACGCTTGCTATCATGCCAAGGTTTCATTAGGATGTTTTTCTTCCGAAAGTTCCAGCTTAATCGCAAGGACTTCAACCGGCATCGATCGACGTAGGGTAAGGATACATTAACGACTAAAAATCCAAACAAAACATTCCATAAAACAAGAAAAGCCATTTTCTCGGGAACCAATCCACGACTATTCGTTAATTATGATACATTGTTAACTATAGATATCGGAAATCCTTATTTTCAAAATAATGTTAAATTACTCCTTATAACATAAGCTATCTGCTAGTGAAAGTCCTGACATAATCGGTGTAGCTGTTTCAGAGGTTAGCCGAAACAAAGAAGCAGACAAAAATGTTTGAATTAGTTCTTTATTATAGTTGCCGCATTCACCTAGCAAGGCCTTAACAGCTTCACCGGACTACTAAGGCGAGCGCTTAAAGCACTCGGCCGATATTCTTTGGCAACTAGCTCAAGGTGCACCCTTGATATCTCGGCTTGGGCTGTTACTTAGTTTATGCAATTCACTATCTATCACGTCAAAAACTGTTATTTTGTTTGACACCACTTTTATTTATTTGTATAGACCTATTGTTTGTTATTATATTGCCTCTCTAGCTACAAGGGCTTCGTAATTAGCTTGTATATCATCCTAATAATAACAAGTTAACAGTTCAACATTACTTGTTCGAATCTAATCTTTATTGTTACAATTCATCTTCCTCATAAGACGTTTTCCTTTTATCCATTGTTCTGTTTCGTGATTTATACAAATGTAACTGTTCCTATTATATCTTAGACGTTTTATCTCAGCGAACTTATTATATTACTAGCTGATAGCTGACTTCGTCTGCATTGTTTAATTGTCTCAACGAGATACTTTATGTACAAAAGAATACATAAAAAAATGAAAGCAAAAATATAGCTACTTGCTAAATTTCTTTGCTCTTTTATAGTGATTATAAAAATCGTAGTTTCTTAAAACTTTAACAACTTTATATTAAATGAAGAGACAATGATTTTTTAGATAAGGAACAACTGTCTAGTCCAGGTATACTACACCTGCGGCCCGCCGCGCCGGGTCTTTGTAGTTGCCCCACCCGATTATACTTTATTTTCTATTATTTTAAATTTCGTGCCCATCAGAAAAACTATGAGCACGCTGAGTAAAATAAACAGATCCCAGATAACCTGACCACAATACGTTCCTTATGATATAAGGGTTATACCGAGCTTTTTTTTATCGGACAACCATTTTTCACTACATTAATGCGTTGTTAATTTGAAATTACGTTTTTTTATTTGATACCTAAATATTTGTAGTTGCGGCCCGCGACACCATGAGTGAAGCGTGTTTGTGGCCGGTTTTAAAAAAGGTTGAGTACCACTGTTCAAATACATAAAACTAAAATTCTAGATTGAAATCTATTTGATCAATCCAGAAGTTTCTACGTATTTTTTTTAAATGATTATGTTAGGTTTAAGCGATTGACCACAATCTTACCTGATGTCCCTCTCCTCCCTCCCCTCTTCCCTACCAACTCCTCTCCTCGACCCCTCCCTCAAACACATGCTGGCAACGCATTAGCAACTCCCCTGGTGTTGTTAGTGTTTATGCACGGCGGTGATCACATAACATCAGGTGACCCGGCTGTTCGTTTGCATACTATAACACAAAAAAAAAATCATGACCTGGTCTAAGATGGTAAACACGCTAAATCTATAGGGGCTGGTTCTCAACTGCAGCTGCCGAAAGACACCAATAGGTGCTTGGCGACTGGTTTTCAACTTGGGCGTGATAACTACAGGCGGACTTAGAAAAAAGGCCGTACTACCATGCAAAGTGCGTAATGTAATAAAAGACCATTTTATAAATATGTATTATATGATATATCGTAATAAGTTACGCATTGAATTATTTTATATTATACATTTAAAAAGACATATTAGTAGCAATAATTTCACGTTATATGAGATTTAATAAAATACAGAGCCATATAAATCATACTATTCAGTAGCAGATTTATGGATGACACTACTTTGTAGACTAACTTTGGCATAAATATATAACATACCTTGGACCATTCATGTAGAACTATAATAAAAACAGGAATAAATTAAACTTAACATTTGATATTATAATATGTTTTATAAAAAAGATATATATTATGTACATACATAGGTGTTTCTAGAAATAATAATGTTTTCAAATAAATTAAATGATTTATACCTTATTCAGGGTTCATATACTCGTATAAGATCAAATCCTAACTAATTTTGTAAGCTAGCTTTTGCCAGCGGCTTCGCTTAATTCGGTGTAGACTTGATCTTTTTTCTGTACCCCTATGTACGCTATATATTTTATGTACTCCAATATACGCTATGTATTTTCTGTACCGCATGTATTTTTCTGGACACTATGTACGCAATATATTTTATGTACCCCTATGTACGCTATGTATTTTCTGTACCCCTATATACGCTGTGTATTTTCTGTACCCCAAGTATTTTTCTGGACTCTGTGTACGATATGTATTTTCTGTACCCCCTATGTACGCGGTGTGTTTTCTGTACCCCAAGGTACGCTATGTATTTTGTGTATCCCTATGCATTTTTCGGTACGCTTATGTACGTTACGTATTATTCTGTACCCCTGACAACGTTTATGTAAAATTTCATGATGATCGGTTTTGTAGTTAAGGCGTGAAAGCGTAACACACCACAGAAGTAAAAAAAAAACATGTCAGATTTAAACGTTTTTTTTTTTTCGAACCGACTACGCTATTGACCAAGCAAGGTCTTAACAGCTTCACCGGATTAGACAGATTTAAACAATTTTACAGCAACTTTATGAATAGGCAGGTACGTATTCAAAGAGGGGGATATTTGGGATTTATCCACAGCCGCCCCCCCCCCCTACGAAAACTGACGTTACATAAAATAAATCGTAACCACTGTGAAGTAAGAGTTCACATAGTTTTTCAACGTATGTCCCCCTCTCCCCAACCAAGAGTTTGGATACCTGCCTGGTTGGCAACATTATCTTCGACAATCGTCATAAAGCGGAGCAGACTATTTTTATACTTTATAGATGTTAGCATTTGATAACAAGCTCAACTGATGCTAAATATCGATGTGGTCTAAAATGGTACCACGTTAATCATAGGGAAGGACGAGCTGTGAAATGCAGCTGTAGGAATACAGCTATTGGTGCTTGATTACAAGATCTTCAATTTGAAACTGGTAGCTAATTAGATGGCCTGTATATAATGCTGTACCGACATGCTATGTTTTCATTAAAATATTTTCCTTCCTCAAAGATCGCCTTGTAGGATCGACGCATAGTAGAGTATTTTTAATGGTGGTTGAGCCACGCTGAAACTATTACTTGTTTCAACATGAATAAGTGGGCTCGTCCGGGGTAGTACCACCCTCTCATAGAAAACCGACGTGAAGTAACAGCGTTTGCATTGTTGCGTTTCGTTCGGGCAGTGAGAGCGCTGGAGGCCCACCTCCTCTCCCCTCTCCTCTCTCCTCTCCCTCTTCCTCCCCTAACCCTTACCCCCAAAGGATGGCAACGCACTTGCGACTCCTCTGGTGTTGTTTGTGTCCATTGACGGTGGTGATCACCTAACAGCAGGTAACCCACCTGTTCGTTCGCCACATATGACATAAAAAAAATACTTCAAAAATACTGGGACATATAACAGTATTGCTAGCTTAGTAATAGATAGTTATAAAATGTACTAAACAATTAATATTAGATGGAATACATCCCCAAGCCAGTCACTTGCATCCATACAAAAAAAATGCAATTGCCGGTCATATGTACGCACATTACTTCAAAACGGTTGCACTTATTTGGCTATTATTGTCTTCTTGCATATGTAATTGCAGATATAAGGTTTATATGAGACAAAAAGTTTAAAAAATCGTAAAAGAAAGTGTTTATCTGTTTGGAGAAAAAAAAATCCATTTAAAAAGCGAGTGAGAGAGACAGAAAACAACACGGAGATCTTCAAGAATGTTGATAAAATTGTCAGATTGATATTCAGTTGGTCCATTGCCATTTTATTTTAATGGCACTGTAGAGGAAAGATTTGTTTTCATTACTTTCGTAAATACACCCGTGCGAAGTACTCGTAGTTATAAATCTATTTCTTTCTACTCCAGAATGTGTCTAAACTGGACACAAATAACCACTATATGTTAAAAGAACTCATCGTTTTTCAGTTCTTCCAGGTGATAAACTATGATACACAAAACTCCAACCCTTGGAATTCTCACAGCCTGTGTGTTTATTTTCAACGTGGAATTTGTAGGCGGTCCCACTCCTGATTTATATTCCGCGCATCGCCCATCCACAAGCAAAATTAATTTGTTTTTAAAAATACACAAATGCATATTAAAATTTGAATATTTAAATTTACATTGCTGGTGCGTTGGTTTATACGGTTTAGACAACTCGAGGATTGATAGTGATTTTTATTATTTTAGCTACTATCCGGGAATTGTTATTGGAAATTATCACAAAAATAGCAAAGGCGATATTTCATATAAAAAATTTGTTAGTTTATTAATTTTTTAGATTTATAATATGTTCAATCACTCGGTACCAAGTTAAAAAATCTCCCAGTACATGTACATACATTACAGTGCATACATGCAGTACATGAATGAAACTATATTACAAAAATCTTCTTTTTTCTAAAGAACACAGTAGTAACAGCACAAACACAACAATCAATTTTCCTCTAATATAAAAAATAGTAATAAAGTATTAAAAAGTAACAACTAATGCAAAATTTATCGATTAGTTAATAATTTTCAAGACTGGATTATTATATAAAAGAAATTATATAAAAATAATTATATGTTAGTCTTACAAACTTACAATAAATTATTTTACGATAATATAATTAATTATAATGCTATATGTATTTTCAAATGGTATATATCATCGACACTAGTACGGGCACGCTTGATGTAATAACGACTGAACCCTGACTGCAAACTAGAAAACGAAATTACAAGTTGGTCTACCCAAAAAAAAGTTTATTACGGTATAGATTTGAAAATAGGCACAAATATTACTTACTATCTAGGTTTTTCATATCCATGGAAATCAGTTTATTATAGCATAATTTGATAACAAAGCCATAATGTAGAAAAACATTTAAAAATATGTTATTATACATGACAACTATTTGAAAATTTTAACTGCCGCTGTTGTGATTTTATATAAATAGGACATTTAAGTTCGGACCGACCAATATATATTCAAAGTTGAAATTGAATATTAATAACGTTTACGGAAGGCATACTTCAAGTATTGAACTCGTGGAGTTTCGAAGAGACGTCATAAAATAGTTGCTCTGAGCTTAGAATCCGAAATTCAACAACTGGTTAAATTTAGGATGTTCAATGTTATTATCTTAAAACCGTCTTAGTGCAAAATTATACTATCTCAACTAATATTGAGTTAAAGTTAAGTTGAGTTAAAGTTAAAATTAAAGAGTTAAAGTTTGTGACTTTGTTCGACTTTTTTTTTTTTCGTACTGACTACGCTATTGACTAAGCAAGGTCTTAACAGCTTCACCGGACTACAGGTTAACTTTGTTCGACTATGTTCGGGGTAAACTCCGGTACTATTGATCCGAGTTTGAAAATTATTTCAGTGTTATCGCTGAGTTCTATATATTACTTTTTATTTTCATAAATATATACATTCAATAATTAATCACAATGAATGTAATTAAAGTCGGCAAAATTGCTTTGGGTTTTTGAAGATTTTTCGCTTTTGGACATATAATAACAGATTTTGCGCAGACGAAATTGCACAGGTAATTATTATATAAAAATCAGTGCAAATAAAATTGTCCATTAATTTTTTTATCGTCCTTATTTAGACATTTTACGTAATTTATGAAACGCGCCTTTGCCGTGTCACGAACACTCGTAAATTTCCGCAAAAAGAACGAAACAATATCGATTGAATAAGGTAAAGGAAACCGTTTGGGAACTGTACTCCGATACGTGTGCGCTCTAATGCGGTGCGGTGCGGTCGGGTTGCCTGTCAAATACTCGCGTCGCTACCGAGTGGTACCGCTGTCCCAGATTAACCGGTTTCGATCTCAATTCTACCTATGTAGGAATGTTTTTCAAGACCTTTTATTACTATAGCTTTTAATAGTAAATATATACGCCTTCTAGAAGCGATTTTGGATGAGTATTTAACCTATACTGTCCCCGATTAACCGGTTTCTATCTCAATTCTACCTTTGCAGGAATATTTTTGACGAGCTTTTATTTCTGTAGAATTTAAGGGTAAATATACTTGCGTTCTAGAAGCGATATTGGATGAGTCTTTAATCTATACTGTCCCAGATTAACCGGTTTCGATCTCAATTCTACCTATATAGGATTTTTTTCACGTCCTTTTATTTCTGTAGTATTTAATAGCAAATGAACATGCGTTCTAGAAGCGATTTTGGATGTCTATAACCTATAGTGTAGTATAGACTGAGTGTGAAAGACTAAGAACATAGCATTTATAGTGTTGACATGCTGATGATATTTCTACTCGTTGGGTTAGTTATCACTCTCTTAAACCGAAATACTCATAAAATTTTACACTAATCATGTATTGGTAATTTTTAATAATCGTACTTACTTTAAATATATTGTAATTGTCATCTATTACTACTACATTTACTATTACTTAATTACCATTCTAAATAGGCACTTAACATATTTTGTACATTCTGACATTTATGTAGAAGTGCAGAAGAAACAAAATATAGGTAACAGAATTTTTAAAGTTGTTGAATTACTTTGTGAATTTATCCTTTATCAACAAAAAATCAAACCTTTTCTCTTTGATATAGTAATATGTATACATTTAGGATGTAATATACCACCAGTGTTTAAATTTACTTTCGCTCTCTGAAAGTTATCAAGCTAATATCGGTTTTCATAAATAAAAAATATCTTCATTATTTAATGGATATGGATTTATGTAAAGCCAAAGATTTCACAAATCCCATCGAGATATGAAATGTAGATCCGTAGGATTTGCATACAAACCGATTATATATCGGGAACGTAACAAATGTGTGTAATTATTATACAATCCATTGTATTGCTTTGTATGATCTTATCTAAATATTAAATTGAATTGTTCAATTTATTACACCGGTACTTCAATATGTTTTGTTCTAATCAGATTTTAACTTAAAATTAAATCCATTAGTAAAATTTTAATTTCACTAACCTCTTTAATAAATTGATCGACTGTAACAAAAGAATATCTATTATTATTACTCTCATATTATCTAAATAGGGTCAACACAAAATATTTCATTTTTTCTCTATTAGCTATCATCTCGATACTGGACATTTTATATACACATATCATTCTACAAATAATTCATCCATAATTTCCTTATTATTGCCCTACTCCTATATCCATCGTACTTAACACGTTTACATTCCATATGATTTCGTTCTTCATAATCTGCATGACATCAATCCTTCTTAGAATCATCGCTGACTTGCCAGTCCATAAGCCTCTCAGCAGCTCGGTATGTATACCTTCCAGTCAGGTACATATATCTATCACCCTCTTGGTTACTAAGTATGCACAGGTTGATCTCGGTAAGCGATACGAGCTAGAGTGCCCTCAGGGCGGGTTTTACGTTTGTGTATAGTGGGTAATTACAGTTACACACAACGTAGTCCGGTGAAGTACATGATGGAATTGACGTCAGCTATTCCGAATCGCTTGCCAGAGTTACTAGCTAAAACAAAACGCAATAGTAAACGGTATCAAAAAACAATAGTACGTTGAAACACATCCGCTCAGTTCATTGGGCACATACAAACAAGCGATCAAACTTTACGATACGATCGAGAAAAACCCGTTTGGTACAGTGAGAGGGATCTTTCTCTTATTTTCGAAAGTTGTAAAACTACAAACGCTCCATTAAACCTTCGATCAAACATAAGATTGGGTTTGTTTATCAATAAAAAACTGTTTAGGTACAATTTAAACGTACAAATATTCTCGCGAATAAGAGAATAAGGCGTCCTTGACAAGAATTCGGTAACTACTTAGTCTTGGATTATTATAAACCTACCAATAAATCAATCACTATACGTTTCGTATTCGATTTTGACGTTTTTCTATTTTAGCTTCGAAATTCAACACCCAATGCTAATGAAATTAAAATGAGACCTCCTTGAGAACATCCTCTTTTGAATAAAATAAATCCAATCCATAAAAAAATAAATAAATCCAAAATCTAAACGGTGGTAAAGCTACGCTGAAGCTATTAATGGTTTCAGCCTGAATGGGTCGGCTCGACCGGGGTAGTGCCACCCTCTCGCAGAAAACGGACGTGAAGCAACAGTGCTTGCATAATTGCGTTTCGTTCGGTCAGTGAGAGCGCCGGAAGCCCAGCTCCCCTCTCCTTCCCACTTCCCTTACTCCGCCTCACCCCCAAGACAGGTTGGCAACGCACTTGCGACTCCCCTGGTGTTGCAAGTATCTATGGACGGTGCTGATCACTTAACCCACCTGTCCGTTTGCCTCCTATGACATTAAAAAAAAATCGATTTATAAATTACAAATAAAAATAACTTAAATGTCAACTTAACTTAATGTCCTTATTTCTAAAGTCGGTTAAAAAATAACTAATTATTTCAATACAAGTTTTAAGTAAGACGACCTCGAGCCATTGAAGTTTGAAATGAAATGAAATTTAGACCGGTCCTAAATTTTCCTTTCAAACCAATGAATCCAGGGAGTGCCAACATTTATCCCTCTCGGGCCAATCCATATCTCATTGGGTATTAACGATAAGCTGTATGTAAAGTTTGTATCACCTTCGAATTGTTTTAAATAAATTATATTTGAAGATTTATTATACTTTCGGGATATGAGATACGCCATTGTTATTTAGGAAAATAAAAATTATAATATACAATAAAATTTGCTTAATTATTGTAGTTCTCCGTACAGCAGTCTATACTCTCTTTATCGTGGAACTAGATTGTAAAAAGTCCCAATCTGATCTCACTACTATATCACTATTATCATAGGTAAATCAAAATAGATAATACTTTATTTAATTTAGACCCTATGAAGACACTTATGAACGTCAAAATTACCACCGGTTAGGAAAATAATCCAGTCATCAAGAAGAAACGGCGAGAAACATGGGGTTTATATTTTTGTAACATATATATATATTTAAAATACATTACACGGTACAATCGTTTTAGAGGATGCACAGAGAGTGGAGCCAATTCCAGACATTGCCAAGGTTTACACATTGCTCCACTCTATAATAGCCTTTTGACATCAAAACCTGGTTGATATGGCACTTAAACTCACAGCCCTACAAATTGGTAGTAGTATTATGCCTGTTTCATGTTGCACTATTAATTCCTGTTCTGTGCAAACTTTGTCCAGGATTTTCGACTAGGTTTGTGATATCTTGCTATCAATCTTCCTATACATCGCCGGCTCGCTCTTGGCAACCAATCGGCAAGGAATCTACTCCGCCTAGCTACTCTTGCGTACTCTTGGACAAGTGATTGCTTACCACTATTTGAATTAAGTTACATGCATACCGATCTCCTATACTTTTGTAACGATTACATATATTATACTAAATGGTACTTGTGACTTCTTTCTCTTTGGAAACAGTTTTGTTATTTCATGAGAATTACTTATATTTCTTGTACTGTCTTTAATTATTGTAATTCTGTCGTTATTAGTTCTAAATTTTACCCATTTTAAGTCACCTTTGTTCAATTTTATAATTACTGCTTGCCCAAATGTGGAGACAAATTGTATGTGGCATCACAATTTCGTCAACATCTGTTCAACGGTTTCAAAGAATAACACGGACATACAATATACACATCAATATTATTTCAATGTATAGGTTTACGTTTAACAGAAACGCTGAAATAATTCTTTTAATATCCAAAATTTAGCAATTCGCAAATCATGTTCATATAATGACATAAAATTGTCCACGTTAACCCGAATCAGCAGAAAAACGGCCGAATCCGTATAAATCCGGCAATTTTTCCACGAGTTGACCAGCAGCCGTAAATTTAATCAAAAACCAACGTTCGGAAGTAAAACCAACAAAATATTCACACATTCCGCAAAAGCCCGGAAATTTGCGAACGCGTTACTCTGTCCGTTTAACGGAACAAAAGGAATGACCAATTTGTAACTGATCCGGCAATATTTCTGTGAGATGAACACTGGCCGTAGATTAAATTCTTTATTGCGACATTCGTAAGTAATAATTTATCCGTAAAGACGCGCCTAACCAAATAATAATGGCTCCCATCAATAAAGCCGGCTTGCCGAGTCCGCCCAATTCGTTATTAGGGATTTTTCATCGCACGACTCACGAAATAAATGTATGGATCCATTAGGGCTTTGTGCTGTCCAGTACTTAATAATGTATTCTTAGTATTTCTGATAACGTAATTCCATGATTTAGATGGAAGATGGATCGAAGATTTACTCGAAAATGATTATAATATATAGTAAATGGGTTATCCAGCACTGTTTCTCCTCAGGGTTATGATATGGGACTCTTCAAGAAGGGACTGAAACTCGCTCTTCAAGGTCGATTGATGTTGCAGTTTTCCATAGGCGACAGTGACAATTTACCATCAGGTGGACCGTCTGCCTGTTTGCTGCCTTTTGGCATAAAAAAGTACCAAACAAAGTTACCATGCGTGGCTGTCTATGTGTGCAAATAGTTCTTCTAAATTACAGAATAGATAGGTTTAAGTAGGATTAGGTTTTTACTACCATTTAAAACATTTCTTGTATAACATATATCTATATCATCATCAGCCTGTAAGAAGGTAATATACCTCTTCACGAAGAAATCTCTATCTATATAACTTAGTTATATAAAAGTATTATATTGATATAAAGTAGATAAAGGTCGATCGAAGTATATCCATATAGGTATTATAGCTATAAAATATTGTAAGCGTTTACATTATTAAGGAGGCTATACTTTAAGGGATACATAAAAATATTGTACTAAGGAATTATACACATTAAAAAGACTCACAAAACAGTAGCCTTTATTAGCCGTAAATTATTTAAAGATTATATTATTAGCAAAAGTGCAAAGTTATTTTGAACAATATAGCATTAATGCATACCTCATTAAATAGGTTATTAGGATATCTAATATAGATCAAAATTACTTTTTACAGTACTGAACATACATCGACAGATCTCCAAACGCGACACCCCTAAGCGTGGCACTATAATTGCTGTTGTGACTAGTATAGGATGGTCGTGATTCGGTAATACAAAATTGTCGTGTCACCACACTCCGTCTTGTCGTATCTTCCTAACACTGACGCAAAATATATCATAATTTATGAAACATGTTATTGTATTTTGCCTGTTTAATCTACAAATATACAATGTATAATATATATAATTTATATGTAAAGTATCTGAAACAGTGCATTACCATTTTCTCTTCTCTTTGTCAGCTCATATTCTTGATTTTTGTATAGTAGTTATCGAAGGGTTTTAATAATAATAATAAATAAAATTCGAAAATTTAAATTATAAATCTATATTCTCAATACTTCACGATTCTTAAGTTTACTTAAATTAAATATACAATATAGCAAAAATCGTTGTAATACATAAAAATAAATGAATTATGATTGGATTTCGACGACTGGACAATCACTAGTTAGCTCAATTCCGCAAATAATGCAAGTATATGAAAATCATCTTTTTTTTATGTCATAGGTGGCAAACAAACAGGTGGGTCACCTGATGTTAAGTGATCACCACCGTCCATGGACACTAACAACCCCAGAGAAGTCGCAAGTGAATTACCACCATTTGGAGGGAAGGGTTAGGGGAGGGAGTGGGAGAGGAGAGAGAGGAGGAGAGGTGGGCCTCCGGCGCTCTCACTGACCGAACGAAACGCAACAATGCAAGTGCTGTTACTTCACGTCGGTTTTCTATGAGAGAGTGGTACTACCCCGGGCGAGCCGACCCATTCATACTAAAACCAGTAATAGTTTCAGCATGGCTCTACCACTCTCAAAACACTCTCTCTCTCTATTCTTAAAACAGAAAAAGGAGAAAGAAATAGAAAACATTGAATGTTCGTAATTTGTACTACCATCGGTAATTAGTCGAAGTTTAATTTTATATAATTAGTAGCTGATATCTGTGTATTTGAACGAGCCATCTGTTATCTGAACAATATCTGTTGTGTACAGAGGACAAAAACCTAAGCACCATAGCTAGCCCCATTACGCCACGACAAGAACACACACTTTACTGAAACCTTATAAAAATAGTAGTTTCCTAAAACTATAACCACTTTACATTAAAAAAAGCTATAATGATATATATTTTAAAATAAGGACCAAGTATCTAATAGATAAAACAAAAATTGATCGACCTATATCCATTAATATATAGAAGATATATGAATAAGCTACGAACATTTGTCCTATAAGTGAATTTTAGGAATAACACACTTTAGAAATTGACCTAAGCCACCTTAAACCCCACTAAGCTTGTACCCTCGTCGTTCGAACACCCAATATAATGACTGTGCTGACCTTCTCGACCCTAGTAAAGTTAAATGAAGCCTAGTTTAAACGATTAATGGTGGTTTGTTAACTTTTATTTAGTCAGCTGTCGTAACTATATTCACCGCAATATAAATTAATATAAAAAAACAAGCACGAGAAAATTATTTTTTAAGAGAAAACTTCTTTAACTACGTTAAGCGATTATTGGTAGGGGATCAATTTATGGGTCGTGTCACTGATAACCTCGACATGCTCGTGACGTGAGATGATTGGAAGGTTAAAGTGTGGAGACGTCTCGGAGAAATATACGCCGAGCGTAACAATTTTGTAAGAGACTCTTATGGTGGAGAGTCAGTATATGGGGCAGTATTTCTTTAGGAACACGTCGTAAACATAGTTAAAAACGGGTCGCTGGCTGTGGGAATATACGTAATAGACATTTTAGAGCAGATTGTGATGCCTTTTGCTTCATTAATGGAGGATAATTTTATTTCACGCAGAATTATGCTCACCCTCACACTGCGACAGTAGTGTCGGAGTAGGTAGGTATCACACTAAGGTCGTGTAACAAGTTTTGGTGTGACCAGCACATTCGCCTGATATAAATCCAATACAAAATGTTTTGGATAAACTGGGAAAACAAATTAAACGAACAAATCCAGCACCAGTTAATTCAAGGGACTTAAAAAACTGCATTAATTAAGGAAGGGAACCTAGTGCCACAAAGTATCATTGAGAATTTAATAAAAAGTATGCCCAATTTTGACAAAGAGAGGAGGCGATACAAAATATTGATTGAATCAGCCATTATGAGCTACCAGACTAGGCCCCCCTCGGCAACGGATCAAGCCTAGGTCCGTTCCCTCGGCGTGGAGCCCTTGAGTACGTGCTCGCGCGATACAGTGACACAAAATCTTACATCACTGCGACAACATTACACATATCACCTCCACATACGTGCACGCATACACGCTTACACATGCAAGTGGAAGGGTTTTATCTTTTTTCTCTTATCAAACTGAAATAGTTTAGAATATTATCCGATACGAAATATATATAAGAGTTGTTGAGTTATGTATGCTTGGTACACATATATGTTTCAACAACTCATATGTATGAATAGTTAGCGTAGCTTAGGTTAGCTTACATAAGTCGCGAAGTGCATGTATCAAGCAACAGCCAAAGCCGAGCTGTGCCGCGCACCCTTGAGCTAGTTGTCAAAATAAAATCGGCTGAGTGCCTTAAGCGCTCGCCTTAGTAGTCCGGTGAAGCTGTTAAGACCTTGCTTGGTCATTAGCGTAGTCAGTTCGCAAAAAAAAAAGCCATTATGAAGAGAAGAAAATCTTTAGGACAATATTCAATTATTATTATCTGAAGTCAAAATCCTTACAATTAAAATACTGAACGTAATATACCTGTTTCATTTCGTTTAGTTTATTTTTTTGTGTTAAAAAATGTTTCATTAATTGATTCTATTCAATAAATTCTAAAACCTTATATTGTACCTACAAATAAATCGGATTCCATATTAATTTCACCCATTTTTATTACGTTCCTCTCAATATGTCTATGACTGTATATCGACATTCATTATTTTAATAATAATGATATTTATTACACACTGTTTCAATCTTCCAACTGATATGTTAACTTTTTACCAAAAAATTTCGAGTTTTGAATTCAAACACCAATAAATAACATTTAGCGAGTCCTCGACTTCGGCGAAACGTATCAAAGAAATAAACATTTTTCTCTTTTTAGAACATTTGACATTTGTAATATACGAATATAATAAATAATGTTTACATGTGAATAAAACGACAAGAATATTGCTTGACATTATTTGACGATAAAACCTAATATTATTCTACATATATTTATTTAATACTATATAAGTAAACAATGTCAAAGGGAAATGGAAAAGAGTATGTTGGGAATCTCACTAAAAGACCGAAAAAGAGTTCAAGAAATAAGATCGACAACAAAAGTATAAGACATAATAAAAAAAGTTAAGCAACTAAAGTGGCAATGGGCAGGGCATATGACAATAGATACTAAGATAAAATGGACAAAAATGATCACGGAATGGTACCCACGAGATGGTAAAAGGAAAAGAGGGAGACAAATTAAAAGATGTACAGACGATATAAAGAAAGTGGGTGGTTTGGTCTGGCAAAGAGAAGCTAATGATAGAAAAAGTTAGAAACAGCTGGGAAACAGCTGGAAGAGGCCTACGTGTCAGTCAAGTGACACGTTGATTACTACAATAGATAACCTGATGTGTTAGGCTAAAGTAAAAAAAAAATGTATTTATTGAATATAGTTTCAGCAATAAAGGCTATAATAATAATAATATAAGTAAACATAGAAATCTAAAGAACAATCACAAATACATAGATAGCGTAACAAATAGATTTGATCTTAAACCAAAGTCTAATTATTCATCTTTTTAGTAACTTAGTATTTCATTGTAATATTACTTAATTTATCTAATTACATTGTGTTATTTATTATCAAAATTAAACATCTTTATTTTAATATAAGACATGTCACATTTATATTACACTAGCAGGTCCAGCAGACGATATCCTGCCCTGATTATAAAAAAATCCAAGACAAATTATGTACTAAAACCTTCCGCAAGAATCATTTCATCCATTGTTGAAAACCGCATAAAAATCCGTTCAGTAGTTTTTGAGTTTATCGCGAACAGACAGACAGACAGACGCGGTAGGGGACTTTGTTTTATACTATGTAATGATAAAGACTATAATATAGTACACTAGCTGTGCCCGCGACTTCGTCCACGTAGAACTTAATGTACCAAAATAGTGACTAATAAAATCTTCTGAAGTTATAGTCCATTTACTTTTATCTATTTTTCTTTCGTACTTAAGTAGCGTCGTCATTAAAATTACAATCACTTTTGATGAGTAAACTGATTTACATAAAACTTACAGTAAATGTTACTCGAGGATATGCTTTATGATTTGCTTGGTGAGGTTTTATCGTGAACGCAGTACTTTAGTAGTGGTGTGTGTTTAAACAAACATTCAGACAAACAGACACTTCAAAAAATTATTGAAATTTATTTTATACTACAGACACGTTTAATTTACATTCTTATTGATGGTAACATATTCATAATAGAATTTAAGTCATTTTTGACTCACCTTCTCACTTATCAATAAAAGTAAGTAAAACTCTTACCTAAGTTACATGATAACTTATAAATGATAACTCTAAAGTAACTTTTGGTATTAAGGACAAGTCAAATTTTATATTTTATGTTAAAAATAAAGCGTCAATACCGTGAAATTGAGTTAACCTCGTATTAAACAAACTGGATCGACGTGTAAGCAATTTAAGATGAATTAATACATGCCAACGCTCGGTAATAAATGAGAACATGGTTTCGGGAACATTGGCTATATATAAATGATACTTTATCGACAATTCTTCTAATGGATTTTTTCATATAACGTTAGTATAATATTAGAGTCTACATGCGGATAGTCAACTTTATGGATTTTTTCATATAACGTTAGTATAATATTAGAGTCTACATGCGGATAGTCAACTTTATTACAAGTCCCTGTTTTCCACCCGGAATAATTAGAAACTTTATTTGCAATTTTTGGTATATCCATTTCTTTCACATTCTTATCTGCAAATTTTCTCAATTCCTTTTTCCTACTCTTTTATATATATTTTTTGCAATTTGCCTTACATACTCCATGAAACGCATGAGCGGTTTCCTGGTTTTTCACCCGCCATAATTTGGGGTAATTCCCCTTCCGAGAGTTGGATGCCTAGCTGGGATAGGAGGTAACACCTGGACGAGTCAAAGCGAGAGCTAAATGTAGATATTAAGCAAGGACATAGTAATCACCTGTGCTTAGATTGTCATGGTTACACAGTAATTATCTAAAGACAACTAGAAACTGCTGCTGACTCAGTTAATTTCTTCTGATAGGAAAATCTGATTTATAACAAGCATAAATAAAATAAACCCGTCATAGTGATGTCGCATTTCTGGATCAGCCCGTGCATATCCAGCTTTTCGCAGACCGGTATGACAGCGGCGACCGGCGATGGATAGTGTCTCCCGGTGGCCGCCATTGTTTTTGGATTGTACTGTGCTTACCATCAGGCATAGTGCAGTCATTTTGCCATGCTACAATAAAAAAAAATGTAGTAGATAGATTGCCTATACGTCTGATCCTTAGCGATAGAGTGTTCGGACACCGCGTCGATGGACGTAGGTTCGAAGCTGATTCGGAGCATTCAGTGAAGGAAAATATCGTGCGTTTTAGAGGTGGTAGAGCCACGCTGAAGCTTTTACTGGTTTCAGCATGAATGGGTCGGCTCGCTCGGGGTAGTATCACCCTCTCGCAGAAACACCGACGTGAAGTAACAGTGCTTTCATTGTTGCGTTTCGTTCGATCAGTGAGAGCGCCGGATAACCCACCTTCCCTCCCCCTCCCCCAAACACAGGGTGGCCTGGTGTAGTTAGTGTCTATGGACGGTGGTGATCACTTAACATCAGGTGACACACCTGTTCGTTTGCCTCCTATAATATTTTTAAAAAATCGTGATCAAACAATAGCATGGCGGTAAGACTTTGTCTAAGTCTGCCTGGATAGCTACTACCCCCGAGTTGAAAATCTGTCACCAAGCAACTGTTGGTGTGTTTCGGGAGGTGCAATTGAGAACCAGCCCCCTTTAGGTTTAGCGTGTTTACTATCTTAGCCCACATCATCATTTATTTATTTATACATTATGCCTTAAATACGCAATGGCGGACTTAATGCCGAAGGCATTCTCTACCAGTCAACCATTAGGTGATGCAGAGATAAATGTTGGTAGGTTTAAAAGGAGAAGTTTTTATGAAATTATGTTTAACCTATTTAATATAACAATATATAAATAACATATCAACACCGATATACTACATATATACAATACATACATATAATAACATCATACATAAATAAAAGTATAATAATTCAACATCAAGTATTAAAAACAGCATTAACCAGATAATTCTGCTAACTGAGACTGGTAAAGCCGACGTACCCTGACTTTAAAACTGAAACGGTTAGATGACATCCTGATTTCATAAGGAAGCGCATTCCATAGGAGAATATATTGGATAAAGAAAGAGGAATGTACAAGACCGGCAGTGTGGGCAGGACAGCAAAGAATAAGATTATTAGAAGAGCGAAGGTTAAGGTTATGATTAGAGCATAAAAACTTAAAATGTGGAGTTAAGTAAGAGGGAGTGTTGGGAGAAAATAGAAGAGAATATAGAGTTGTCAGAGCCCGCAAACTTCGACGCTGGCGTATGGGCAACCAATTAAGCTCTGAACGATGGCTCGATACATGGTCATACTTACGAAGATTAAAAATAAATCGAATGCAATTGTTGAGTAATCTGTCAAGTTTGTTAAGAAGGTCAGCGTTCAGTTCGTATAAGCACATCCCATTAGTCAATTATAGGAAATATTATAGATTGCACTAGCATGGTTTTCGTTTTAACTGAGAGAAAATTTTTCAGGCGATAAAAGGACTTTAGGGTACCGATCACTTTCTGACTAATCTTGGAAATATGAGTTCTCCAATCCAATGTGGCATCTATGTGTAAACCAAGGTCCTTTATGTCCGTACTAAACGGTATGACAAGACCACTGAATATAATCTGAGGCAGCGAGCTGAAGTCTATTCTGGAAATCATACGAGAGCTCCCTATTACAATTGCTTGACATTTGGAAGAATTAACTGATAAGCCAAACCTCTCGGACCAATCCTTATTTATTATTATTATTGTAGTCAAACCCTAAAACCTATAAAGCATAAAAAAAAACTATGCCTGATGGTAAGCACAGTACAGTCCAAAAACAATGGCGACCACGGAGTGACACACTATCCATCGCCTGTCGCCGCTGTCATGCCGGCCTGTGAAAATCTGTATATGCACTGGAATCACAATGACGAGCTTTTTCGCCATATACATGGTGGTTGCGACCCAGTCAGGCTGTAAAACCCTACCACCCCGCTTTCGCCATTGCCTCGTTTGTTATTCAGCCGGGTGCACCACGTGCAGGTGAGGTTGGCTTGGGTGTCTCAAGTCTTATGATGTTATTCGACACCCCTTACGCCCCAAATTTTTTGTACTTTGATGTAACTAGAAGATATGTATATATCTACAATAATACATAAGAGTTAGGTACTTTATATTAGTACTGAATACGTAAAAAATAAACTCAAGCCCTCATAATAATTTAATGAATAAAAACACCGTCTCAAGGAATAGTTTACATAAAAGCCAACACGGTAACTGAAAGTTAATTTAATTAAACACCACCCGGAGGAGGCCTTCCGAAAAACTTTTGAAAGAATCTCTGAATTAATGAGGTACTCAAAATTCTGGAGCTCGCTAAATTTCGTCGACGCCTCATTATACGGAAGCGCTGTACGATTCTCTTCTATATATATAATCAGGATGTGTGATCTTTCCCGGTCCTAGAGGCTTGATTAATAGCCAGAGTTACCGCGTTTTTGAATGCTTGTAACTTTTATTTTCATTGTTATTGGATGTGATACCTCGTTAGATGCTTCTGAAATTCGATACAAACTGCTTAGATACACAAACCAGCCGATTCGAGAACGCGACAATCCTAAGCATACCAATATTGTAAGTGTTACATGTTAATTTAACACTTTTAATCTAGCATTAGCAAGAACTAACGTAGGCCAACATTGTGCCCTTTGTATCGAATGCTTTCTTTTTGTACTAGATTTCTTTTGGAATTTGATACATACATTATTTTCCATTTCTTTAGCGTCGATAGTTTTTAGTTTTAATACTATGCAACACATTCTCTTATATTGTGCACGTTGTGTTTACATTTAGCAGGGTTAATGTCAATTTTTATTCGTCGAACTCAATTTGGCCGGCTATAAATAAATAAATAATGTGTGGGCATTACGCCCAAATCGAACACGATTTATAATTTGAAGTTAGAATATTTTCTCATAATCCGTCTTTTATGATTTCAAAGAAATAATAGTAATACAATTTTACAAAAAAAAAGTTTGTGGGAATACCACACAAGAGATACGTTTTTTTTTCAAACATTATTGAAGTGATACTTCTTACGGCACGGTAGGAAAGAAATGTCCTTATGTGTTACGCGTTATTCGTTATCCCTGCTATAGTAACTATTATATATTACTATATATATATATA
>MU158843.1:489418-503284 GCA_015888305.1 Antheraea pernyi | reverse complement strand
ATTTTAATTTAGACTAGCTGTTAACCGTGGCTTTGCCTGCAGTACTATCTTCAAAACAGTTCAGCCGATCTTCACGAAACTTTCACTGACAGATAGCTGACCTTATAAAAAGTAATTTAAGCAATTTTAGTTTATACTAGCTGTTAACCGTGGCTTCGCCCCCTGTGCTATCACCAAAACGGTTACATCGATTTTCACGGGACTTTCACTGGTAGATAACGAACCTAATAAAAAGTAATTGTGGTTATTCTATTTAGAATAGCTGTTATCCGCGACTTTATCTGCATGAAATTTAGCAAGATTTCAACTCATTCTTTATTTTTAATTAGAAACATAATTATCAGCTTATTGTTTACAATTCGACATTATAATTATTAATAACATTAATGATATAGAGGTCTTCCTAATAAGATCTTAGATTATAAACGTATTACGTAAAGAGTTCCATAATACAATTTGTTGCGGAACAGACAAGCGTTTATTTTTTGTATAGTCACTAAATCTTAATTATAATAATGGCTATGTATATTAAATGTAATGTAAATATAAATCTTTCTAGTATACGATAACTTCCAAATAGGAATGCGTGTAGATCGACGACATCTTGCCCTTTTATGTGACATACTGTAGAAGTCAAAGCAATTACTATTTACTTAATTTTCCCCAATATAATTCAGTAACACAAAAATAATAATAATAACGATCAAATTAAATTATTTAAGTAATACATCAATTCTATATAATCGTTCTTATTTATGTAAAGAATTGATGTATCTAATATGACGGCGCTAGTGTTAATGTTCCTGTGGCGTTGCAGTCTCGTCTCTCGAGTGCGTCGTAGTGGTACTGGACGTATTCAATAGCAATATTTTTGCTAACAAGGGAGGAGGCGGTCAGAAATTACAAAATGGAAAAAAATTATATAATATAACGTAGCTGGTCCTTTTCGTTTTTTTTTCATCCAAATACGCGGTAATTTTGTTTCCACTATATTCAAGCGTTTAGTAAAATATTGTCATTTGACCATACGTCAATAAAAATATATATACAAAAATTAAAATATAAAACATAATCTTATTGAACATCGCCCAATCGGTCACAATTTACATGTATAAAATTTCCGTAAAATAAACACATAATAAACTCTCTGATACAACACACATCTAAAATAACTCAAACATTCTTCGGTTACGTGAAAACCGATATATAACGTGTAAAACACGAACATGTCGGCGTGGGTCAAACGTAAACAGAGTAAAATCGAGTGGCGAATTTGTCCTTTGGTGAATCGGGGGATTAAAAACACAACTCCGTCCAAACCACAGAAAAGTGGGAAAAGCTTGTTCACTTCGAACATATACACTTCATTGCGCTATTCAGTTGAACTTTTATTTAAGAGTCCTTGAGTTTTTTTTAATTCATATCAGTGTTTAAGCTGAAGACCACAGAAGTTTAGGAGCAGCTTATTCACTTCGAACAGAAACGATGTTGAGTTTTTTTTTAAATTAAGTGATTGTACAGTGTAATCCAATGCATATATGAACATAAGCTGGATTCCTCTCGAAGGTTTGCATTATCGCGATAAGCGTCGGTAAAGTGACCGATATCAAAGGCATTTATCGCAACAATGCTCACTCGTGTTTGTGATCCTACCATAAGAAAAGGTTTTGATAGGTAGTAGAGCTACGCTGAAGCTATTACGGTTTCAACATGAATGGGTCGGCTCGCCCGGGGCCGTACCATCCTCTCACAACAGATGACCGACGACTCTTAAATACCGATGTCAAGTAACAGTGCTTGCATTGTTGCTTTTCGTTCGGATAGTGAGAACGCCGGAGACCCACCTCCTCTCTCCTCTCCCTCCCCATTTCTCTTCCCTCCCTTACACCCCAAACAAAGGATGGAAACGTACTTGCGACTCCGCTGGTGTTGCAAGTGTCTATGGGCGGTGATAACCTAACATCAGGTGACTCACTTGTTCATTTACCTCCTATGATATAAAAAAAAGAGAAAAGAATCGTTTCTCTGTATTTATAAACCTAATACTAGAAACTAAACCCTGAAGTGTAATTACAAGTAATGAGTTGCAATTATACCAATTATATTATTAGCACGCGAATAAGCTGATCTTTTTTATCTGTGTTAGAAGTCTGACTTTGAAGCAAAAAGTAGACTCCGCAAATTGAATTCGCCGCATCTTAATTGACTTCTGATGTTGTTTTGGTTTATCAATAAAAAGCTTGACGAATATTCTTGAGTATTTCCCGACAGTAAATTTTATTTGGATGCCAGAACGGTAATACGCCAATACTTGTCAAAAGTTGTACAGAAAATAAAAAATAGCGAACTCCAAGTCTTTATTCATAATTTATTTCACAACATAGTCGAATATCTATATATGAACGTGAAGCCTACGTGAAGCCTAAACTTTGTATCCCTTTTTAACGGAATTGGGCGAACGGAGGAACGTGAAATTTGGCATAGTTAAAGTTTATATGGAGGAGAAGTGCAGAAAGCTATTTATTTTATATAAAATGCATTAGAAGTACATTAAATTAATTAAAATATGCATTACTCACACTACTGCTTCAATTTTACACAACATATACAAACATGTAAAGTAGTAGTAATAATATTCGTCCAATAGGACAGGCGAAGGAATTAATCCATACTGCCAATTCTGAAGTTGTCAATATAGGTAGTTCTTATGTATTCTTTAAAGGCTTAATCGCCAAATCTTCTCTATAATATTTCGTACATTTAAAAAATTCATCTTTTATTTCTGAAGTTGTCAATATAGTTAGTTCTTATGTATTCTTTAGTCAGTTTTATGTCCAAGTTAATGTAAAGGCATACGCGCCAAATCTTTTCTATGTCCAAATTAATGTAAAGGCAGAAACGCCAAATCTTCTATAATATATTCTTTTATCCATCTTTTTTATCTTAATTTATTTGTTAATAGTAGCGTATATGTTCCAGAGAGCTTGTTAATTTCCATTGTCGAGTAATTAATTCAATATTCTAACAAGATGGTGGCTCCCTTGTTAGAACTTTCCATGGAGTTTTTGTGGTATCTCAGAATTCATGGTCCGTGGTATTATTTTCTATTCACTTCACTTATGCACAATAAACAAACTATATTACATAAAACACCACCAATTTTACACAATATAGAGTCAAGTAACACAAGATTATGAATAAAAAATAAAATCCACTACATGACAGACTAAGATCCCGCCAAAAAACTCCAAACATGTAAATAAAAAAGACATTTTGACATCTGTCAATAAAGGACTTCAAAAAAGGTTATGAAGGAGGTTGCTATGCTCGACTGTATGTATTATTTTAATCTTACGTTCCAATTACCCTTTTTCATTATACATTCAACAATGATATTATAACATACAACCATTATTATAATAACTGAGTAACCATGATAAAAACCTTTGATTATAGAAGTAAGTTGAGAAAAGAACCCTAATAAAGTACAAACTTTAAAAAATCAATGAACTATGGTCGAATGTTGACCACTTGACGCCCACTAGTATTCACGAAAATTTTCATGGCAAATAAATTAAAAGTAATAACAAAATGAACAATGAAAGAATAGTGGCAATAAAACCTGAGCAATAAAATAAAAGAGAAAGTCTATAATTAGCAATAACGTCTAGGCGATAAAACAAAAATAAAGCGTCATAAACTTGTTCTCTGAGTACAATCTAAGAGGGCTACGATCGATATAGCTTCTATACTTTGCGATGACTCCGGCTCATTACAAAGGAGACGTTGTGATAGACCCAAAGCATGTTGGTATATCTTTTTCTAAGCCATCACCTTGGTAGCTAGCTACCACCTTCAAGTTGCATATCTTTCTCCATGAACTTATAGATATATAGACATATTTTGGCAGCTAAACCTTCTCTAAGTTTAATTTATTTGCTATGTAAGGCTACTTCGTTATTTAATATCAAATGTTATAATTCTGCATAGTGTGTATGTATGTAGTCTTTCGCTGCTTACATCTTCAGCATACTCTGTTAGCAACTCGTGAGATACTATTATTGTTGTGCACAACGTTTTGTGTTTGTTTTTTTGTATCTCTGCATAACACTGAATATTGTCATAACGCTTTATCAGGAACAAACTTATTAATCAACGTAATGAATCTTGATGAATGCTCTAATTTATTTCTTATCGATCAGAAAGTACAGAAAATGACAAATCTTGAACGATGGGTGAAGAAACGAATAGTGCTTGGCTTAAGGTGATTAAAACGAGTTAAAAAAAGTTAATTTTTTCATCAAAAGCCGTTGTAAAAACCTTTGCCAGTGTCAAAATTTACTTTCCATGTAGATAACAATCAAAGTTAAATTCAATAGCATTGTTGTTTTCTTCGGCGTTCAAATTAATCGACTATATTTGAAATAACCATATAAAATATAATAATAAAATTCATTACTTTATTCATCTGATACTCATTATTGAAATTTAGAGTCACATTAAAGTTCAAGCTCTTTTTAACTCCGAATTCATTTTTCTTTTGTTAAAAGTACGTGTAAAATTCACAGACACATGAACTATTCAGTCAATAACAGCGAAAAACAAATAACTATAATAATACAATTAAATTGACAAATAAAACTGTCACAGTGGAACAAAACTTAAGAATAACAAACTTAAACAAAAGTAGATAAATATTTTTAGATAAAAATTTGCATTATTTGATTCTTAATGCTCATTTAATATGATTTCAAAAATGTATAAAGCGAGCTGAATTGGAAATAAAAACCGTAAACATAAATTTTAAAATGGATAAGTAACTAACTATAACTCCCATGCATAATTTATTACCCTAAGCATCTTTTGAAATAAAACTTCTTATGGGAGGTGTTTGAAATTCTGATCCGCAACCTTTTGGTGTACGACGAGTGGTGGGGGTAAACACTGTGTCGGATAGAGTTGAAGCTGTGTTTCACTTTCTTATTTACTATAACAAGAAGCAATGAAAATATTGTTTCTCCGTCCACGAAAATACTGTAACGGTAACAGTTCATATCAACCAACAAAATGATCATAATATATCTCTAGCGAAATAATTACCCATGTGACAGTAATGCCAACAAAAACATATGAAGAATTGTTGTACGTTACCGTCGAGAACGGCGACGTCTTTTTGCAATATTTTATTATTAATGAAACAGTAATAAAATTACTCTGATGGACAAATACACGTATTGAACGCCCCTACCATGAATTATGTTAATGGCTCGTATATCTATTTTAGTGACTACCGTATTGCGCTTCAAACTGAATTCTGTGATTGTTTACCATTCTTGTTCATAAATGTGAAATATGTCTAAACTACATTTCATGATGAAGATAATAAATCTTTCATTTCTGTTTATTGTTTCATACATAAATTACTTAACTAATATTTTCATAACTTACTACAAGGTGTTAGGTTAGTTGCTTGGAATATTGAAAGAGATGATACTTCATGGTCACATTTAACATATAAAATAATAATATCAAAACAAATACTAATAAACAACAACGAGAACCTTAGTTAAATTTTGTTCAAAAACTTTTAAAAGTATGGTAACGATACTTTTAACCTTAAATAAATCACATATAGGATCAATGAACAAAATGGAAGGGGAGCTTTTCAAGGGTAACCATTACATAACTGCTTATTGTTCGAATGCCGCAATGAGAAACGGGGTGCGGGCCGAGGTGCTGAACGCGGAGCGGACTATGCGGCTGAACATATTGAATACAATGATTCACCGCGCTTAATGCAAAAATCATAATCAGTTTTGCTTTTCTCGAGATACATAGATCAAATATTAAACACCTATTTTTTAAATTGATTTAGAACTCGAGATAGAGATTTAGAATTTTTTTTTTTATGTCTCCGTATTCTTCGTATAGACACGCATCATATATTTATTACATTTGTTTGACGTTACTTATCCCTTTATTATTAACGTGGGGAAATCCCAACGGGTACCCACCCTCCTGGGGAAGAGAGTGGATTATGTCCGACTCGCATGGACTAACACTCCACGGTATACCGTCCGCCGCATGGTAGGGGCTGCTAGAGATCGGTCTCGCTATCTTAGTTGAAAGCCGTCCCTGCGGCAGCCTGGCAAGAAGTGGTCACCAGGCTCCGTCCTAATAAGGAGGCAGGCTGGGTACACAGCCAGCCGCTTTCCCTCGTCAGCCGAACCTGTGCAATGAGAACATGGGCTCCTGGCCCATTTCCTCAAGCTCGGCTACGGCTCGGTAGCCACAAAATACCAAATGTCCTCGCTGCCGAGCGTGGTGAAGGAGCAGCCACAGTGCGGCGTTGCCCATTCCACGCAGCACACTCAGACAGTCCACTAAATGATGAATAACTTTATATAAAAATTTGTTGGTCGGTATATACAAAAAATTGAGCCTTCACGGGACGCTTGGCAGATATGAAACATCGAAATTATTTTGTATAAGTTATATGCCTAAAAGAACATATTACGACATGAATCAGATATGGCATAATGAAAAGATACAGTTACAATTTTACAATAAATAAAAAAAACTGTTTATTTATTTTATTACATAAATACTCATTTTTATTAAATACAAAATACAAGAATTCAACTAGGCGCAAGCGCGATCTGTTTGGTGGCATTTATCAGAGGGCGCTAGGTCGTTGGCGCATGCCGCGTAACAATTTGACAAAACAATTTGATTCTTATTCTTATACAGATAGGATTGCAAATGTTTTTGAGTATTTCGATAATAGTGTAAAGTTCGTATTTTGCGTCGCCACGCCAAGCCAAGCTAACAATCAGGTTTACCCGCGCCTATAGATGTTTCACATCAATTAATATCTACAATTTTTTTTTTATTTCTCTATAGGAATACTGTACACATACAAAGTAAATTATTAAAATCGGAATATTAATAACGTAATCCCCCATGAATGTGACAAATAACCTTAATTCGACCGCAACTAGAAGTTATCTGTGCGATATATGGTAGAGGAGTTGTGTAGCCGAATCAAAGATAAACAAAGACTGATATGAGGGATTACTGAAACGCGAAACTCGTCTCGCGGCTCTTCGAATATTTATTTTGTTAATGTAATTTATTTGGCACTCAATATAGGTTTTCGTACCCTTGAGTTTTCCTACTATCCTCGACGCAGACCTATGTATTTGTATTTAATATATTTCTAAATAAAATATCATTGAGATTTGCGTAGCTTTTTCTGGGTCACGATTGAATTTGTTATTATATTATTTTATTTTATATATATAAATTGATAATTTAAATGTTTACACGAAATAATCTTAAACATGTTCGCAAAATATCTTGCTCGAATAAATCTGAGCAGTTTTGGAATATTACTTATACTCGTATTACTTGAAAACTTAATTGATATATTCTTTTTTAATAATATTCATTTGAACTTGGTAAATTTTTAGACATTACATGACCAATTTTCATTATATTGTTACTAGGGTACCTTAAGAGAAGATTTGTATACTGTTGTAGCGGTACACGCAAGCGCTAGGGATCGATCGGCTCCGATCCGCGTCGCGCTTCGTTCGAGAACGGTTTTACCCGGAGCTTCAGTCACGCTATTTTCACTTCTCAGAATCGGATTTGTATGAAAAAGGCTGTCTATTTTTAGTTATCAATCCACTCTCTAGATGGCACTGTTATATTTTTTTTTGGCAAGTTTGATAACAAAATATGGTGGACGACAATTAATTTTGACAGTTCAAACTGACAACTTTGAAATATTTGTTGTCATTCACTTTGTTTACGTATCTGTTACGAGAGTGTGCTCTCTTAAATTTTCTGACCTCCAACAAACAATTTTATCTATCTCCGGATCTACTTATAAACATTGACTCCTGCATTTACATACTTGGATTTAGATTTGCCTTACGATGAAAATATTCATTACAAATAAAAATGATCAAAAACTTGTATACGATTTACGCAGTACCGCTGTATGCATACATACATAGCTATAAATGTACATTTATAACTAACACATATTAGTTCGAAAGTCATATTATAGAGGCGCTGATCGGAAAGAAAGAGTGCGACCTCTATTTATATAACGTACTCTGTGGCTTCAGTCAATCCGCACCTCTTACGCCGTAAGGTTGCGCGCACGCACTCCCACGGGTTCGCGAAAAAATTAATGACGTCATAGCTATAATATAATTTTATACATGTACATTTGTTGTGAATACAGTAAACATTGTATTAATATATATGCGTGGTATCATTTACGACCCCACACTGTTATAATAATCTGGTAAAGTTTGCTTGTATCCTTAATCGGGTGGTAGAACTTGACAATTACAACGCCTATATACCAGGTATAAAGCTCAATATAGCAATTAAGCGGGGTGGTAGAGGAACTATATCCAACTTGGTCACATTACACAATACAGACACCGAGAGGTTTCCAGGCTGACATGGCGATCGGTATTGGCTTATCGATCTCTTGGTGATCATAGTTGTTTCTATATTCTGTATGTATTTACCATTACGCACAGTGTTGTCACTCTAAGTCACTCTGGGGTGTAAGGGGTGTCGAATAACATCTAGGACTTGAGACACCCAAGCCAACCTCACCTACACGTGGTGTACCCAGCTGAATAACGAACGAGGCAATGCCTAAAGCGGGGTGGTAGGGTTTTACAGCCTGACTGGGTCGCAATCACCATGTATATGGCGAAAAAGCCCGTCATAGTGATTCGCTTCTGCGGGTCCCGTTAAGGGATCAGCCTGTGCATATCCAGCTTTTCGCAGGCCGGCATGAGAATGGCGTCCGGCGGTGGATAATGTGTCACTCGGTAGTCGCAATTGTTTTTGGATTGTACTGTGCTTATCATCAGGCACAGAGCAGTCATTTTGCTGCAATAAAAAAATCTATCTTGCTACAATGAAAGAGAAAACAATAAACTATGATTTATTCTTATAATTTTAATTATATCAAAATTAACGAGTACTATATTTTGGAGAAAGTAAATAGCTGACACCCACGACTTCGTCTGCGATATTTATCATTGTATTAGTATATTTTATGTGCAGAGGAACAAAACATAAATAATAAACTTGACTTAGAAGACATTCTTTGTAAACAACGTTATCCATTTACTTCCCTCTCCTGTGTATACGTACGAAATCACTTCAAATATAGTCCTTATAAATATCGTAGTTTTATAAAATTTTGTATTAAATTAAGTTATTGCGATTTTTAAGATAAGGACCAAACATCTCAGATATAAAGCTAAAAAATGGATCGAAATCTATCTAGTAGTTTTTGAGTAATGTCCGCACAACGGCAGACTGCTATAATTTTATTTATATAGATTTTACATATATTAAACGAAGCTGGTTTGTTTTTTGAAATAAACCAAAAAATATATTATAAAGATTTCTTTGCTAAAATTAATTTTAACCCTAGAGCACTCCTCAACAACGTATGCACATTACATCACATTCGCTACTTTCGGGCCCATAGATATAATAGGATATGTTAGGATATGAGTTACAATAAACGTATGAGATACGTTATAATAGGATATGAGGCCGTGTAAGCTGCTGCTTAGACTCAAGGAGGACATTATCTACAGATATTACGCAAAAACGCGCTGCGGTTACTTGAAAGGAGAAGATCTTCGAGATTTAAACATTATAGCCTCTTGTGGGTGTTCGAGTATGTATGCATGTTTGCTAATCGCGTATAGCAGCTTTTCTTATCGTTATATATAACTTTTTCACTTGACTTTCACTATCATTTCAAGCGATGATAGCTTAGTAGTTAACGTGCTCGGACAACGCGTCGATAAACGTAGGTTCGAACACTTGCTCCTTGATTTCTTGAAACCATAGTTAGGTACCACTCTCAAGATGAAAATTTATGGCCGATCGTATGATTTTCTTCCTGATGGTTTATTATGCACCCAGTACTAGCAGTGATGCGTGTTCATACAAACAGACAGAAATTTCCAAAAATGATTGAAATGTACTCTATTACTTAGTCCTAGACATCTGTAACAATTTTTTTCACGAAAATCGAAAAATCCACAAACTCCATCCACAAATTTACTTTCATTACATTTACATTACATTTACATTCTTATTATATTTATCTATATATTATAATAAAACTGTAGCAGGGTCAAATCTGTACATTAAATATTTTTTGAAAATTTTGATGGGGGTAGGCTTTGTTGTCGATATAGAACCCAAAAATAACCCTTTTAAAATTTTTGTCTGTCTGTCTGTCTGTCTGTCTGTCTGTCTGTCTGTCTGTCTGTCTGTCCCTGTGAACGCGCATCACTCTGAAAGTACTGAACCGATTTTGACGAAACTTGGCACAGTGATAACTAATGTTACGAGATTACATTTAGGATATTTTTTTTCTCATAAAACGCAAGGGATTCTCCAGGATCTGCCTGTTTGTCTGTCCCTTTAAACACGTATTACTCTGAAAGTACTGAACCAATTTAGACGAAATTTGGCACAGTAATAACCAATATTACAAGGTTACATCTAGGATACTTTTTATCTCATAAAACACAAGGGATTCTCCAGGATAACGGACGAAAGTAAAAAAAATGTAGTTCATGATATTCTTGACGAATTTTGGAAAATTTCCTTTGTGCTATATATAGCAGACAGATTAGCTAAAAAATTAAGCTATATTTCCATATGCTACTTAAAAAAAAATACCAAAAAAAAACGACCACCGTGATTCGAACCGTCGGCTCCGTCGAAACATATAAAGCCCCGTACGTTACAACTGAGCTACGCCTACATGACATTTCTGTACGTAATTATCGACCACGTATGAAACATTTATGTAGACGAAACTGTCACTTATGTTGTTACATTTATTTCATTGTATAAAAAAATGTTTGCTAAACAAAGGTGACAAGATTTATTTATTTATCTATACTATAATAAAACTGTAACAAAGCCAAATCTGTACATTACAAGGTTACATTTAGGATACTTTTTGACCCATAAAACGCAAGGGGTTCTCCAGGATAACGAAAGAAAAGAAATTAGTTAATGTAACTAGACTTTTTTGCGACACCTTAGTATAAGAGCCAGCAACGTTGGAAGAACGAGAATTTGAGAAAAGTTGGTTCTTTAATATGAAGATATATTATGCCCTTCCAAACACGATTCAGGATACCTGGTAGCCGGTTAACGTTGTATTTTTTAATGCGAATTACACCTTTACAGATCAACATTTTGATTTATAAATAATTTAAGGAACATTTTTTGTCAGTAACTTTTATAAGTTTAACGTTTATACGTTATTAAAAACATGAATTTTTCACTGCCAGACAATTTTGTTATTGACAATAATGTGCCTGGTGATATTCTTTATAAACAAAATAATTCATTTCAAACCATTTTATTTTTTCCCTTGCAAAGAACATATTTCATTTTGTTAACCAGGCTCTTCCACAATTATGGCTATCTTTATTATACAGCCAGTGTTGCGCTAAGCTAGAGTTATAACTAAGTTATTCTATACATAGGTTTTGGTAGGGGGTAGAGCCACGCTGAAGCTATTACTGGTTTCAGGATGAATGGGTCGGCTCGCCCGGGGTAGTACCACCCTCTAACAAAAAGCCGACGGGAAGTAACAATGCTTGCATTAGTGCGTTTCGTTCGATTAGTGAGAGCACCGGAGAGGCCCACCTCTCTTCCCCTTCCTCCTCTCCCCTTCCGCTTCCTCCCCCTCCAACACAGGTTGGCAAGGCACTTACGACTCTCCTGGTGTTGCAAGTGTCTATGGACGGTAGTTATTACTTAACACCAGGTGACCCACCTGTCCGTTTGCCTCCTATGACATAAAAAAATACATTATATTTTTAATTTACCCTTTTTTATGTTGAAATAAAATAATATTAAAAAAAAGTGTGTGTGTGTACTTATGTACACGCATTAGAAGTTATACTTCTTTGGCGTAACAAGTAAAAATCTTTTCAAAAATTTTATCTTGCGCCTTATTCTACGTTTGTAGAAAAAACGACACTAACAATAAAAAAAAGGTATTTAATACAATGAAAGTTTTAATATAAAGAAATACAAACAACAAATACAAAGAAACAAAATGTTGACTATAGCTAACTTCAGGGTGTCGGTTTTTCGTGACGGTGTGTGCGCGCAACGTAAAAATTTACTCTCATCATTTTTTTGTTACGGTGTGCGCGTTCATCGTAAAAATTTACTCTCATCATTTTTCCCTAACGCGCCAAAAGAAATATAACTTCAATAAAATTACAGATATCTTAACATGGTTTGAACATACTTCTTTATTTACAAAAAATTGCATCGGGCACATTATTGTTAATATCAAAAATGTCTGGCAATAATAAATTCACGTTTTAGTAGCGTTTAAAAGTTAGTGAAAAACAAAACATTCTAAAATTATATAAAGTTCAATATTTTTGCCTGTAAAGGTTTACCGGCAGCCAATTCGCTGTCGAAACCGTTGCCTAGCTCTTAGACAAATAGTCACAGGCAAGTGACAGATGACACATGTTGCTCATATCTTTTTAATATTTATGTTTTTCTTTAATACAATGTAGTGTGAAAAAGTTTTAATACAAGTTGAAAATAGTTATGATGTCATTCAGTGTTTAATTTATCATTATTTATTTTATGAATATATTTTAACGTTTAAATTACAATTTAACTCTATCAACTTGATATTTTATAATGTAAACTATACTGAGCGTATAGTAAACGCCTACAAAAAAGGGAAAGGAACTACGTTCCAACTGGAGGTCCATGGACCTCTCAAGCTTTTTTTACATTACTGCCAATATACGTAGGTTAGTTTTTATTTTAATTGAACCCGGTAGATGATGTTACGAACGGGTTGTAGGCTTATTGGGACAGAAGTTACTGGGACAACGTACTGGGAAGACATTTATCGGCAATATATGTAGGTTATTTGTTATCTTAATTGGACCTGGTAGGTGATGCTGCGAACGGGTTCAAAGCATATTTTAAAATATTTCTCACATACCAACTGGGTATATGTTTGAGTGATTCCCTGGATAGTTGGGATTCACAATTTGAAACAGTAGGTATCGCTGCAATCGGGTTTTGAGATGTATTTAGATTTTTCGCGTTTAAAAGTACAATCGAAACCGGTAACAACCGATTTGGTGCAGACAAAGTCGCACGGGTCAGCTAGTATATAATAGATTATGACTCAGCATATACAGCTTATGTGTGTTTTATGTATGTAACAAATATATACCTTCCCTTTATTTTATTTTTTTATTTGAAATATAAAGTTAATATACTGAACACATTAACTTTATAGGTCATTAATTTTATGCGTCAATTTAGTTACCTTTAACTCATGTTTATGTACCAGGGAGCAGCGGTAAACGGCACATAAATAAGTAACAACAGAGGACAAGTACATTATCGGAATGTTCCGGGCGAATGCGTCCGCCCGGCCACTTGAAGAATGGACGCCGCACTGACATACATATACGGAGCGGAAACAAGAACTCACAAGCCAAACACACGTTTCTAATACAAGCAATAGAGTTTAACTAGTTTTTGTCCACTAGCTTTTTATTTTATATATATATATATATACATATCTTGTATTAAGATTTATAGCCCACCATTTAAGACTTTTCTTTCTATTTGTTAGGTGGTATTCACAATCTATACATTCTGCATAATAAAAATCAAAACATATTCAATTTAGGACCTGAGAAAGCGCTTATGAACGTCAAAGCTACCACCGGTTCGTACAAACAACCCACTCATTGATAAGAACCGGCAAGAAACTCGATCTGGTTT
>MU158843.1:384879-489351 GCA_015888305.1 Antheraea pernyi | reverse complement strand
TATATATATATAACTTAGATCCTCTATTGAATTGAGCTCCATATTAATTCGGTGCCGACATTTTTTGAAATGAAACTTGGTATGGCACAGTAGGGATAAATTTTTGTTAGGCGTTAAAGATGGGTATATATCTGTGTGTTTGTGTAAGTATATACTAATGTGTTTTATACAAAAATGTATAATTAAGTGCTTATACTAAGGGACTTCGTATATTGTATAGCTTATGAGCATTCCCACATAGACATATGAAAATCCAGAATCATGATATTTATCACCAATTATAATTATGTATAATTCGGTCCAACTTGAGAGATGGCATAATTTATATTTCGATTAATGGCCTTAGTATTTTCTAATTACAAATTAAATGTTTGTAAATATTGATTATTGTTATTAATTGTAAGTTTCATCAGTCTCGAACAGATGGTGCTTTAAATTAAGTTGTTGACAGAAAACTGTAGGATCAACTATTATATACATCTCATAGATGGCGCTAATTTTTACTTTCTTTTTCAACTCCAATTCATGTAATAACCGAGCCATAGCAAAGCGATCAGATCAGAGGTCGTCTCAACCTACCCTTTGTTCAGGGCGGGTGAGGTTACTGTATCGTGGCGTTGCCTCCTTCAATGGCCAGTCCAGTGCGACCCGTAAATACGGACCGGTCCTTGAAGCGCACGTTTATGTGCTTATTTGCAGTGACTTTGGCAGACCACGTCTTATAGTGGTGATTCAGGGCTTCTGCTGGGCACTTTATAATAGTCGTCATTGCATACCCGTTCGGATATATCTTTCCGAAGGAAAAGGAAGATTCTCTTCCTTTCTTGGGGGTTCTTGGCTCCAGCGTGTTCCTTACATAGGACTTCCAGGATTTTCATTTTCTCTGTGGCAGATCTCGGTTACTGGGTATCCAAGATCTCTGTTTGAGCGTCACGCGTAACTTCGTACAGGGTGGCTTTGTTTTTTCCTCTTCTGGGTACGGGATCGTTTGCGGGGGTCATCAGGCTCCTCGCAGCTGTCTCCTCGACTGATCTTGTATGCGGAACATAAGTTGCCATCTTGTGCCCGGTGTCACCTGTCCAGGCGACGGTACCTGCTCGGCGATTGCGAGCCTCGCGTCGGTATACGGGGCAGTGTTTTACACTATTTGAGAGGTGAGGGCCCCCGCAATTAATGCAGGACGGTCACACTTCGGACGTTCACATTTGTGTGCAGGGTGACACAGGCGATCGGTCGGTGGCACTTGTGGGAGGAGTGCCGATATTGTTGACAGAGGTGGCATTCCTCCGGCATCGCTTCCCGCACCACCCTTCTACACTGACTTTTAGCAAAGCGAGGCCGAGGTCAGCAAGTACTTATATAAATGGTTACGTAAGCATATGAGAAGGGGGGTAAGAGCATTGTTTACTTTTGTTGACTAGAGGGAGGGGGCGGTCAGAAATTACAAAAATTCTGTTTACGTACTTGTACGGTCCCGTGTCGGAGAAATATTTGATATTATTATTGAAAGTATACATTACACGTGCACATGTGGGAATAGTTTAATGTTGGCTAGTTTTCTGTTGTATAGAAATGACAATATAGCAAGCAAACCATATATCTTGAAGAACTCCGTTTTTGGCCGAATCGGTAGTGCCGCTCAAGCAGAAACCATAAATAACCTACCAAAGCTAAGGCCTACCGAAAAATTGTAAAGCTAAAGGATCCTATTAAGCTTCGTAACTATATAATAATTATCATAAATACAGTGGTACAACAAAATAATTCCAAGGAGGGTTGATGTCAGGAAGGCGACCGATCGTAAAAATGAAGTCAAATCATACACCACAACATGACAAACATGTTGTACCGACCCTACTTATGTGGGATAGAGGTAAGAAGAAGATGAAGATACATTACACATGCATTGCATTTTACAACAAAATAAATAATAAACATATTGACAAACAACACACGCGAGTTTCGCCGGGGCCGGGGCACGAATAAATTCACATGACAAAATTTTAGTTATACAAAGTGGAATGAGCTCGCTTCCTTTATTTCCTCCGGGACGTAATTCAAATGAAGCAGCCGGATAACGAATTAAACGAATAACATGAACCCATATTTTTGGTAGAATTTATTCACCGTGTTCTGTTATCAGTGACATAACAAGAGTGCAAATAAAAATGGAAGGTGTTCTTAGTGAGTTGAAACCCGTTGACGCAAGCATAATATTAAACAACTTTTTATTATTATTTCAAAGGACCCTTTTTGGTGCTTTAAAGGTACGTATATACATACATATAATACGTTAGCTATATACATCACTACATATTATAAGACAAAGTCCTCTGCGACGTCTGTCTGTCTGTCTGTTCGCGATAAACTCAAAAACAACTGAACGGATTTTCATGCGGATGTCACCAGTAGACAAAGTGATCCATGAGGAAGGTTTAGGTATATAATTTATCAAGGCTTTTTAATACTTTATAGGTTTTAGGGTCTCATCTGATGTCCTGATCTTATTTGATATTAAATAACGTTATGGTCTAAGATGAGCGATCTCAAGTGCAGCTGCCAGAATACACCAATACTTGCTTGCTTAATTTTAACTTGAGGGTAGTAGCTAACCAGATAGACTTAGAACAAACCCTACCACGGCGCAATTACATTGTTACAATATTATTACATCTTTGTATAATAATTATGTAGTATATATGTGTATATATCATACATATAAATTTTATTATATTCTGGGTCTAGATTATTTATGTCGTATTTATCCATTTCAAAATTAAAACCAAAAATATATTATGTTTGCATTAGGCTCTGAGAAGGTGCTTGGGGACCATCCATAAATTATGTCACACGTTAATGGGCGGGAGGGGGTCGACGAAGTGTGACACTGTGTGAGGTGGGAGGGGATCTTAAATTTCGTGACGTCACATTTCCAAATCCACGTGTGAAAACACGAACTTTACACTATTAAGGATATACTCAAAAACATTTGCATCCCACTCTGCATAAACATAAGATTCATATTGTTTTGTCGGCCACTCACTCTACTAATGTTACGTGGCACGCGTCGATGATATAGCACCGTTTAATAAATGCCGCCAAACATACCGCGCCTGCGCCTAGCAAAGATTTCTTTGTTTCTATTGGACAAAACTACCACCGGTTGGGAAAACAACCCACCAACCGGCAAGAAACTCGATTTAGCTTATCTGTTCATTATACATATTTTTATAGAAATACATTGTAGTTGCATTCGTTTTTGGCGGATGCATACCTAAAGTTATTTCCAAACATCACCATCGTATACATATTGATCCACCCTATTAGCATAAAAACGCGCTTGACAGCATACGAGAACTTACTATCCGGCAAATCAGTAGATGTGCTTTGGGACTTTATTTAAAATCGAACACTATAATGTACATTGTACATTATTATTTTAGTTTAATAAATAAACAAGGTAAATTAACTTTGAAAACTGCACAACAAAGGCCCAATAAATATTCCTAAACTATACTAACGTTAACGAAGTAAAAAGAATCGCTTACAAGTCACGTCCGGAGATAAGAAGGTATTATTCGCTGTTCAGAGACATCGGGGGGAACGATCTTACTGCCTGATTGGAGCGGTGATGGATGACTCCAGGTGACACGGTTTAAAGGAAAAGAACAGGATTACTACTGAACTAAATTTATTACTAAACTAAAGCTGGTGCTTAAGTAGTCAAGGATCCTTTAGATGTGTTCATATTCTAGTTTATTTTCGAAACAGATACCAGTGGTGGATTTAGGTTCAGGCCGGCAAAATTTTCGAAACTTTACAATTGGTAAAGTGCCAAAATAGTTTAAATGAAATAAAAAATGTGGATTGCTTTTGCTGCGATACTGAAATATTTCTAGTACAATCTTTAAAATGGTTGAAATTTTATGTTTACTCCATATATTTTTCGGTACAATGTAAACTTTTATGAGATTTAATATTAGACGCTGATTGTTGCGGCCGCGTAATATATAATTAGAAAATATTGTGTCAGCGAGGGTGGGAGCACTTTGTTTTTTTGATCGCTCCCGGCGTTTGTGACGCCGCCCCCAGTTTGGTCGGGGGAGTTCGGTCGAAAACATCGTATGTGAAGCGTGTGCGCCTTGAAGGATTATGGGTTCCTCGTGTCGCACTAACCTATTTGTGATTACCATGTTCGTTCGTTATCGTCGTACATTAACACCATCACAACTCGTCGGAGTCGACTACCGGCATCGAACCTCGCACAGTACTGGCGAGTGATCACAACACTTTGCTACTTGACCTCGCTGAGTTCGCAGTATTCTCATCACAGGTGGTTCCCGATCGCAGGAATCACCACTGATCATAATTATTTCCTAATTTTACGAAATAATATTTTTTTATCGTGGGGGCTTCAACAATTTTAATATTGAATGGTAACTTTAATGAGTAACATTCATTTAATTTTTAAAAGTTATGTCGGGGCAGCGCTAAAATGGCGTCTATGTAGAAGTATGACGTCATGCATAGTGACATCATGGTATGATTTGATCGATCAATCCACCAAGAACAATAAAACAACACGGCGCACACTGGCGAAATTCACCAGAAAATCGATCAAAATAATAAAACTATTTAGCAAGTATAATTCAGTTATAACCAAACTTCATGGAGCGTGTATCAAAATGATTTAATTATTATTATTTATAGCATGTAGATTCAGAAATAGCAGGAATTTTTAAGTATATACTAAGAATATAACACTCAGTTGTTACTACCCTGTACGTACGAATGTAATATTTGTTTAATTTAATTTAATTTTGTGATGCCCATAGCTTTTTTTTCGTTCTATTGGCACTAAAGAATCAACTCTATCATCCATGCAACATTTATGTTTGCGTTTAAATTTAGCTTGACTCATAGAAACAGCTGTCCATTTTGCTTTGTTCCTAATGAAGAATTAAAAAAAAAAAGTTTTTTTTACATAACATTTAACGCATTAATATATAAAATTTCTGAAACTTTCTTCACTAGGTTTGAAATTGATCAGGTGATATTATGTCGTTCTAATATATATATTTTAATTGTGGTACTATCTGCGAAAATTATTGTTTATGATATGATATACCAAATTTCAGACAGATTTTGACAACCAAATTCACACAGGTTACCTATCGTAATACATCAGAATATGACACATTTTCCACAAGAGTTTACGTCAATATATATCAGAAATCACGCCCAGTTTCAAGTGAAGTCTATCTGCCATAAAGTATTTACAATTAAGTTACAATAAGTAATAAAGTTATCGTTACCCGTAGGTAAATCTATAGTCAAAAATTAAGTTGTAAAAAAGTAAAAATTTAGTTGAAAAAGAAATGAAAATAAACGCGATAGTAGAGTTTGATATTAGAAACAAAAATAAATGTAGGAACATTTATCTTCTATACATATAATAAAAATGTAAATCTAAAGTGTCTGTACTTTTTCGATTTTAGTGAAAAAAATTGTTGCAGGTGTCTAGGAATAAGTAATAGAATAAATACATTTTAATCATTTTTAGAAATGTCTGTCTGTCTGTTTGTATGAACACGCATCACTAATAAAGTACTACGTTTACAATAAAATCATAAAGCTTATCCTCGAGAATAACTTAGTCTTTGTTTCATTCAAATCGATCCACGCTATCAAAAGTTATTGTAATTTTAATGACGACGCGGCGTTAATACTAGAGAATATTGGATAATTAAATGGACTTAATTACATTCAGATGACTTTATTAACCACTAATATTTGCATGAGGGTCCATGCGGACGAAGTCGCGGACACATCTAGTTTTTGATAATTTTGGTAATAAGTCTTCAAAGAAACCGCAACCTTAAAAAAGTTAAATTATCACTTCAATAGTGCGCCGCTGTCGAAGTTTTACCGATAACTTTTTGAAAATGATTAAAAGACTTGTTGGTAAATTTATCGTCCTATTTGAAACGTACAATAATTCATTTCAACCTCATTACATACACATATTTATTCTTATAATAAAAATAATATAAAACATGGCAGTAAATATTAAATGAAGTAATAAATAAGAAACTGTTTTGTTTGAATACACAATGAGCGAACTATGAGCGGTTATTATTCAAGCAATATGACCACCTGTTACACAGAACATTACTCTAGTGCCCGCACAACCGTGAAATTAGAAAGTGCTCATCTATGTAAACTTATTTTACGACACTTAACATTCTTATGTTACGGTGTGAATTCAGAAATGTATCAAAAAAAGGATTGAATTTTTCAAAGTTTGGTGTTACGGAATTTTCATAGTGTTATCTTATCTAGGCCAACGGTTCACAACCTTTTTTACTAAACGGCACACTAACATCCTCTATACAAATTCGCGGCACACTTGAGAATTGCTAATCTAGTTTCATATGATTATTACAATATTTTCTGTACTTCTTTTCTGGATGAATTGTACCCTGTATCCTTTTCTGTACTCCTGGCAATCTGTATTCAAAATATAATAAAGATCGTTTGAATACTTAAGGCGTTACGTAAAGACCAATCTCACATTCTCACAATATCATCTAGGGTATTTATCAGGAGACGGAAGTTCTTGCCGCTGTATATAACTATATACAACTATATATATATATATATATATATAGCCTCTAGCCCCCAGAGAAATTGCTGTAATACGGGCGAGAGTCCGCAGGGACGAAATGCAAAGGTCGAAGCACGCGCTGGCGGACGCGCGGTATGGCAGATATACCACCGATGCCGACCGCCCGGTCCTACTGGAGTGGATACATAGGGACTGCGGCTCCCTGAAGTATTGTTTGGTGCAGGTTCTCACTGGATATGGATGTTTTGGGTGGTACCTGCACCGGATTGCCCACAGGAAGCCCACCACCACATGCCACGATTACGACGCTGAGACGGACACCGCGCAGCATACGTTGTCTGAGTGTGCTACGTGGGAGGATCAACGCTGCGCTCTGGCTTCGGCGGTAGGGGAGGATCTCTCGCTGCCGAGTGTGGTCTCATCAATTTTCAGCAGCGAAAAGGTGTAGAATGCAAGGAGGTCATCTCGCAGAAGGAGATGGTTTGGAGGACCCGTGAGAGGCCTTAAGAGGCTGAGTCATGAGACCGTGAGAGGCCTGGAAGGAAGGGGTGACGGCATGTCCGACTCCTTCCGCTTTCGTAGCCGAGCCTGAGAGGATAGGTCGGGGTCCCATCTCCTCATTGCACAGGTTTGACTGACGAGGGGAGGCGGCTGACTGTGTACCCAGCTTGCCTCCTTATTAGGACGGAGTCTGGCGACCACCTTGACAGGTTGCCGCAGGAGCGGTTCTCAGGTAGATAGCAGGAACGATCCCTGGCCGCACCTACAATGCGGCGGATGGTACATCGTAAGGTTTTAGTCCGTGCAAGTCGGACATAACCCACTCTCTCCCCCGGGAGGGTGGGTATATTAAGGGATTTCTCCACGTTAATAAAAAAAAGTATGTGGGCACTACGTAATTTGTTGTCCTAAAAAAAAATAGAAATGATTAAAAGAATATCACAACTATATCAGTGTATACGTCAGCCACTTTAATTAAGAAATAAAGGTCGGTATTAACGGACAATGAAACAAACGTGTCGTCACTGTTGAATGGGACAGAAGCACACCGACCCATTGTCTCGGGATATCATTATCCGCTCACCAACAAATCCGGGACCCGCCTTCAGATTACACAATACCTCAGATTTATATAAGCTTGGGAGGCCAGTGTTAATTGTTCTTGGAAAAATGATCATTTCGTTATCTATATAGGCAAAGACAAAACAGTAAAGTATACCTTCCTGCTCTGTTTCTCATCCCATTTTCTTTTTTTTAATTTACTGTATATGACGAGCTTCAATGTTATCAATAACGATTGCAAAGAGTTCCCTTTTTCCTTACCATCGACGAGTCGAAGTCTTTATTTATGAGACTCTATTCATTATTATTTTACGCTCCTTACGTCTACAATCTCTCTCTTAAGCGTGCCTTTACTAAACTTTTTTTTTCTTAAAGACCAGCTATGCTATTATTGCTTTCTAAAAACGTACCTCTTTTCTGTTGGGTGTAATTCTAAAATTTTTACTCGTATCTTACAAAGCAAGTCAATAAATAACTTTACATGTCTGCACTAAGCATTTTGTGAAAGAACCGCAGTTAAGTAGCTAAAGAGCCACGTGCGGATAGCGAGCCACAGTTTGCCGAACACTGGTTTAGTGGATAGTGAGGTAGACTTTACGAACAGCTCAGCATTTTCGCTGGCCTTTGCCGTGGAATTATTGCAATTATAAGTTCACGAAATCTCTCGGCATCTCATTACGAAGGTCGATAGGACACCATGGGATTATAAAGTGTCTCGTAACCCTCCTGTTTGCTTAGATAGAAAAAACCATATAATAGTTATCCTTAAATTAAATAAAAGTAGTTTATGATAATGATTGATGAATAATTTTTCAATAACTGTTACTGTTACATCGGGGGTGACCTGATACGCTATTGGTCAAAAGTTATCGGCCGGTCGTAGCTTGACTGAATGCTATAAAAGGCGAGTCTGTCGAGTCATTGAAAATTGAAAAGTCCGATGAAGCTGTAAGGACCTGTACAGGTCAATAGCATAGTCAATTCGAGAAATAAAAGTCATTGAAAACATTCTTGTTCGGTTGTCTCTCTGGGAGGTTGTATTACGTGATTGTTGTTGTATTGCGCGAGTTCTTTCCAATTTACATTGCTATTTCCATTTCTCTGGGTTTTTATGATTTATTATGTTACTTAAGTTGTTTGATTGTTGATGTGAGTTTTCATGTTGAGATTTGTATTTATGTTATTTTCTATATAAATCCACGTTTGGTATCTAATATCAGAGGTGGGATTTATTATTGATTCTTGATTTGATTGAAGCTACATTATTAGGGAGTAATATACAATATCGTTATTAAAGTTTGCTAAGCCACGAACAAGAGCTAGTACTTAATATATTTGTGAGGTAAAACCTAAGATTTATTAAGTGAATGCCTATAAAGAACAATATTAACTCTTTCCACAAAACTTTTGGTAATTTTAAACTCACACTTGGATTTTAGTGGAAAATCTTACAATTTATCATTGTTGTGTTGTGACACAGTGACATATATACGTAATGACCTACATATAAATTCTAGTTACAGTTCCCAACTCAACTACCGAAAGGCAAGTATTGTAATACAGTTATATACGTGAAAGACTCCTGAAATATTCCGATCACGAAAATACAAGAAATTCGGTCCCCGAAGTTAGCAAAACTAAATCTAATCGTAATCCTTTATTACTCTTTGTACTGTCTGGACTCTGCCTTAAAGATTACTAGAAAATCTCGGATTCTCTATATTATCTGTTAAATTTATTAAACTATTAAGACTTCATAAAACTCGGGTACAGTTTGAATTGGAAATTTGCCAGACCGTAACAATATTCTTTAAATATTCCTTGGAATGTACTTCGATATATAAATTGTTATACATGTTTGATTATATAGGCTTTGTTATTATCTTTTACCGTATTTTTTTCTATACAATTGCTAAAATATCTGTAAAAGTTTATATAAATACTAACTTCTGCCCACGACGTCCGCGTGGAATAGTTACTTTGGGGTTGCCCGGTGAAGTTGTAAAGGCCAAGCCAGGCCACTAGCGTAGTCAATTAAAAAAACAGTTATTTGGGCTAACGTTAATACGCAACGGAAGCTCTCAAAATGAAGAAATACCCCGATTTTAAAACATTCTTCATTGTAGATCCGCTCCTACTGGTTTTAGCGTGATATATAATAGTCTATAGCTGTCCTCGATAAATGAGCTATCTAACACTGAAAGAATTTTTCAAATTTCAAACCTGTTTGGCTTGGTACCCTCCAGCCTTATAATATTAGTATACATTCTGTCGATCAACTTGATGACCGCTCTGAATATAGTTGCTCAGAAGACATATTTAGGTATAAATACCAATTATAGATCCCTATAATAATACTTGAACGTGGTTTTGTATTAATCAAAAATCAAAATCAAAATATCCTTTATTCAATTTAGGCCCTGAGAAGGCGCTTATGAATGTCAAAATAATTAAACTCTTGCATTTATGCGTAAGCCAGAACTTACGGCTATAGTCAGATCAACCAACAATTGTCTTACGGTAAATACAGCACAAACCAAGGCGAGGTACACTAGTAATCTATCTACACTCATCGGTATTTGTCACTATCATGCCGGCCTGCGAAGTCAAAACCTGGTTAACTAAGAGAGCGTCGGATACAGAAACCCATACCAACTCGCTTGCTTAATAAATATATATAGTTTCCAGAACGCGACGTGTCTATGACGGGTCTTACACCTGGTGTATAAGGCCCGCGATCCAGTAAGATACAATGAGCAATGATAGCACAGTGGTTAGCGTGTCTGATACCCGATTTTGTAGGTGGTAGAGCCACGCTGAAGCTATTATTGGTTTCAGCATGAATGGGTCGGCTTGTCCGGGGTAGTACCACCCTCTCACAGTAAACCGACGTGAAGTAACTAACAGTGCTTGCATTGTTGCGTTTCGTTAGGTCAGTGAGAGCGCTTGAGGCCCACCTCTGCTCTTCCCCTCCCTCCCTTTCCCCCAAACACAGGCTGGCAACGCGCTTGCGATTTCCCTGATGTCGTTAATGTCTATGGACGATGGTGATCACTTAACATCAGGTTCGTTCCCTGTTAGTTTGCCTGCTATGACATAAAAAAAAGGTTGACCAACATAGGATCGAGTTCTTGAGAATGGGCTGGAGCTTTCGGTGAAGGAAAAAATAATCGTGATGAAATCATAACATTGTGGTATGGCTTTTCTAAGCCCCCATTTAGCTACCACCCTCAGATGAAAATTTATTACCAAACATATATATAGCTATTGTCTAGCAGCTGCATTTGAGAGCCAATACTCCTTTAGGCTTAATCCGTATTATTACAAAAAAGTTAAATATACGTTGAATACTTGTTTAAAAAAAGTTTTATTACAAAAGAGTGTTCTCACCTTTGTTTGCAAATGGACATTATTTAAATTTAAATATTCTCTAACACTTGTCTAAGTTGACAGTTCTAATTTTATTGTTGTGATTTATATACAATATTTGTCAGCAACAGACGTTATCTTTCTAACTATAAATTATAAATTTCGTGAAATTTAAAAAATTAAAATAAAGAAATAAACAAATTAAACAATGTTAGAGATTCACAAGTAAATCATAACTATTACTATATGACATTATTGATATTTGACAATGTATTTAATCTGAGATTATACTGTTGTTCCACTTTACGCAGTTTGACGTAATATATTAATCTTATAAATTACTTATATTAACAATTACATCACTTTCTGTTAACTAAAACGTCACAATAATGATAACCAATTTAACTTAAAATAAGTAAATTTTCTTAATGAAGATCTGAATAAAAATATTATTCATAAATTAAAATCGTTTGCAAAATATCTGTATGTAATGGAACGTTTTTGAATGACAAGATCGAATGCTATTCAGAGTTGCTTGCATAAAAAACTTAAACCAATTACACAACTTGGCTAGAGACCGCTTGGACATGCTTTTTTAATAAAGTATTTTAAACATGTGTTCAACTAGGTTTCAAATTTTAAGGCACTGCTTAGTAAAACTCGTGTTAAACCCGTGTTCATTGTTATTTTTGTAATAAGACCGAATATGTTTCCCATCTTAAACCACATTGTCATTTAACATAAGACGAGATTATGGCGAATTGTTATAAGGTGAAATAGTAGTGAAAAGCTAACTACCCTTAGAAATCTTTAAAAGTGTTCAGCCCTAATTAATAAATAATGTCTTTACAATTAAATTAACTTTCATTTGAACGGTAACAAGTACACAAATATTTTAAATAGACGGATTATCAAAAAAATCAACATATAACCTAATTTTGTTCCTATTATTATACAAATTGGTTTTCAACGATAGTAAACAAGATGACCAGCGCTCGTAAATGTAAACCAACTTGACACCGAGAAGAATCTTCAACGACATATTGAAAGCGGATTTTACGGCTCATCGCACACTCGACAAGAATGACGAGCTAACACCATAAAAACAACGAGGCTGGTCTTAAAGAAAAATATAGTTGGACCTTGGAATAAATTGTATTAACTAAAATTTCCTGTACCTTAACTATAATGTTATAAAGTTTCTATGTAAATAACCGATGATCATGAAATTGCATACACGTTGCCAGGGGTGCAACACAGGACATAGGGTACCTTTCACCCAGAAAAAATGTACTCTTTCTAAGGCTTACGTCAAATATACATTAGCCCGAGCGAATCCGCGAGCAAAAGCTAATCTATTCTATCTATATTCTATATACATATAATAAAAATGAAGTGTTTGTATGTAATATCAAAATAAAAAAAAAATTTACTGATTGAGTACGAAAGTATACACGCTACTGAAACCAAAAATGCATTTTTTTTTTTTTGTTGGTCTGTCTTTCTGTCTGTCTGTTTGTTTGTTCCGGGTAATCTCCGAAACGGCTGGACCGATTTTAACAGGAATTTCTCTGGCAGATAGCTGTAATTACAGCGGGGTACTTAGGCTACTCTAAATTAGACTAGCTATTAAGCGCGGCTACATCTGCAATGCTATCTCCGAAACGGTTGGACCGATTTTGACGAAACTTTCACCAGCAGATAGCGGAAATCATAGTAAGTAATTTAGTTTACTTTAATTTAGACTACCCGTTAACCGTGGCGTCATCCGCAGTACTATCTCCAAAACGGTTCGACCCATCTTCACAAAATTTTCACTGGGGCAGCTAGTTTAAAATAAAAACGTCATTATTTTACGTATTACTCATAGTTTTTTGTTGTTATATTCAAAATAATAGATAACTAACATCATAAATAACTGATTTCATTGAAAGTCAAATTTGTAAAGTAACACTTACTTCAAAACAATTATTTTCGGTCCCATTGGAATCGTCTTCGACTTGTTTTACCTGAGACGGTGATAGTCTATTTTCCTTAGGCAACTCGCAAAACGACATTATTACGTCACTAGCAACAATAAACCATTATAATCTTTCGTGTTACTTTTACTATTAAGAAATACGGTAGTTGATAGTCATGCGAATGCCAAATCTATACACATAGCTAGAATTAAAGTGTCTGTTTGTTATGTCAAAATAACATTTATTTACTAAATAAAAACGAGAAAACTAAATACGGCGTAAAGTGTATACGGTACAATAAAAAAACTATTTTTAAATTTTTGTCTATCTGTGTGTGTGTTTTGGCAAATCTCCGAAACGGTTGGACCGATTTTCACAAGACTTCAGAGCTAATGTTATAAAAATTAACTTAAACTAATTTTTGCAAAAATATACGATTCCGCGCAAATATAATCAACGAAGCCGCGTTCAGAACCGCGATTTTACACCGAACAAATATTTTCTTCGAATAAATCACCGAACACATTACTAAATTCCACGCGGTCAAAGTCGTGGGTAACAGCTAGTAAACATTAAAGTAATATAAAATGTATGACGAAATATACATGTCATTCCCAAATACCCCGTCAATAACAATCGAACTAAAACGTCATGAACTTTGGTTGAAAAAAAATAATATTGGAAATACGTTTGATAATTACAATTAATGATTTTTGACGTGATAACGTCTTATAAATCGATGAACACCGGCTGCACACACGAAAATGCATGACTTATTGTCACCCGGCCGACGGTGCAAGCGAGAGCGAGGAACAAGCTTGTAATGCATCTATCTATACCAGATGACTGTTTAGACACTCGCAGTATTCTAGGATATTACACTTCATGATCGCATTAAACATATGAAATAATAATATAATAACAAATACTAATAAACAACCAAGAACAACTAAGTTAAAGTTTGTTCAAAATTATAGCTTTCAAAAGTATAGCTACAAACGTGTAAATAAAAAAATACACCTAAGTGTAATGACCGGTGCGAAAAGCTACAATGGGCGAGTCGGTGTTAATAATTTTCAATAGTAAGGCGGGCAATAAACCTCTTAGCCTTGCTCCTGACGTTCCCACGTTCCCTTTAAAATGAAAATGATGATCATGACACTGCTTTAAAATAGACGCGTAGAGAATGTGTATAATTTTTGTATTTTTCTAGATAATTTGGTGAAATGGTAAGCACTCATTTTTTTAGTTGGTTTAGAACGAGAATCGAATGCTGAGTATCTTCCAGAAATTTGGCTACTATCTAAACAGTCACCTGGTATATAGAATAATTCAATTAAATTCATAAAACTATGTAATTTTTCTTCAATGTTGTATGACGTTATCCGTAAACCGACTTTACAGACAAACATTAAAAGAACAACATAATTAGATAAATATCGTTAATAGAAAGATTAACATTTCAAAATAAATTATAAGTAAAATAATATTTTCGTTAGTATTTTCTTTATATAAATAAAATTACATTTTTTTACTGCTTCGACACTTACTCCTTGCTTAAAATGATTATCGCGATATGTTTATTTGACACATGGTTATAAAAAAAATTAAGGAACTATGATATTTATAAGGACATTGGACGTTTAGCGATTTATGTTTTCTTGCTGGAGAAAAGTTCTACAAGCGATGTGGAGCATATTTTTTTTCCTTTGTATATAAAATACAGACAGAATCGCGAGGAACAGCTAGCTTATTTCCAAATAAATTAGATTTAAGCAAGATTTTTGAATGTAGCATTCACTTTACTTCTATCGCTTCTAATAAATTAAACTAGAAAATATTTCATTCAATTACGCTAGTAAAGAGGCAATGTTTACAAATATTACCGAGCAAAATGCTTTCTCTTGATTAGGGGACGAAAACTTCACTAAATTCCATCTACAGATTCCAAGCCGGCGAAATTAGATTAAGGCCCACACTGTAACAAAATATCGCTTGCTACGTACATATACATATCAATTTAGTACCAACATAAAGGAAATTACGAGGGGTCTGTCGAACTTTAAATTCTGTTAAGTCGACTTGGAGGAAAGATTAACCGTTTAACTGCTTAAAGTGGGCCACTAATTAGGGGGGATCACTTGGAATGATCAAAAACAGGCGAATTCTCGATGGATTTTCGGTGTATCAACGCTCGAAATACACCACAGTTGATAATGTAATTGATTGGTATCAAGCTCCGGTCTAGCGATGACGTCATTCTGGGCAGTAAGACAAATGGCCGCTCCGAACTAAAAGACAAATTGCCGCTCCTTACATACGGTTTAATTAAAGCTATATATTTGATATAGCTTTTAAAGAATCGATAATGAATAAGTAAAAACTGTAGGAAATAATTAATAAATATCTGCACTTAGCAATAAATTGTTAAACATTTTTACATTTTTTACATTTTTACGGCAGTGTTACCCAAATTCCGCCCTCAAATTTTGGCGCTTGAAACAAATGTATGAGTTGATTTATCTTTAAAGGGGCACTGTAAACATTTATCGCTTACAAGATTTTTTTAATCAATTTAAATTACATAAAAATAATTAAAATGTACCACAAATAAATATTAACATATAATTAATATATATCATAAATCATATTTTCATCAATTTAAATACATTTTTATGTGTAAATATATAGTATAACTAAACGGTAAATAATTTGTGAATAAATCAATTAATTGAATAAATCGAGTCAATGTATAATAACAATAAACACTCAATAATAATTTTACGACAATTAAAAAGTTAGACAAAACAAGCGTTTACGTTCTATTGAAAACAAATCAAAACCTTTCAAGTATCCAAAAGAGACGAAACAATAACAAAGCGGTAATCAGCCGACGGAAGGAACACAATTAGAAGTTTGAAGTTCCTGGACATGATTGACGACGCAAGTTTCATATTCCGACGTCCAATGTGATCTCACGGTTCATTGTTTATAAAGTCGCCTACTTTACGATAATGCATTGTTCAAGCACAAAACATCACTAAGGTATTTAATAATTTATTTTCAGTAATTTCCTTACTGTGACACCACTACCGTTTTACCACACCGCGCTTATTTCGAAAATTCTTACAATATATACTATAACTACACCTTATGCATCTATATTATAAAACAACGTTCTTTTTCCTGTCTGTGTGTTCCCTTAGTTCTAAATTACGTAACATATTTTAATATCATTTCAAGAATTTCTTCTGAATCATTTATAAGTATAATAAAAGTATACTCAATTGATATAAAATAGAAAAATGTTGATGTAATCTGATTAAAAAAGAAGTTATCGGGCATTTACGTTGATAACGTTAGCCTTTACGTTACGTTACGTAAACCTTTTGAACTACCTAAAAGTTGTTGGTGGTAGAGCCACGCTGAAACTATTACTGGTTTCAGCATGAATGTGTCTGCTCGTCCGGGGTAGTACCACCCTCTCATAGAAAACCGACGTGAAATAACAGTGCTTGCATTGTTGCGTTTCGTTCGGTCAGTGAGAGCGCCGGAGGCCTACCTTCCCTCCACTCTCCTCTCTCCTCTCCCTCTCCTTCCCCTAACCCTTCCCCCCAAAGGGTGGCAACGCACTTGCGACTCACCCACCTGTTCGTTTGCCACTTATGACATAAAAAAAAGTAATGTACTACAGGATTATACATTTAATGAATGTCTACAAAAAAGTATTGAGTCCATATGTCTATTTCGTAAGGATAACTCACAGTAATCATTGAATTTTTTACATGTTATTGCAAAAAATATCTTTATCCAATGAAATACTTTAGATATATTATATCTAAAGTATGATGAACTATGATACATAAAAAATATGTATGTAGATCAGAACTGCCATTTACAGTATACCAATTCAATAAATATCTTACTTATGACAGAATTAAAATTACATTCAACAAAAATATTTATTTGAAGATTCATACATAATTCCTATCGCGTGGATGAGCTGTAAATATAAAAACGACAAAAAACTGATCTAATTCCTTTAAATACTCGTATTTATACCACTATACTAGTACGTCGGACCTATGCCGAGTCAGGACGGGTTGATAGTTTCCTCAAAAAAAACTGTATCGGTTTTAGTTCAACATTTTATTATTCTAATACATGATCTAAAACATAAGTTTTACAAGTAAATACTTTGTCGGTGATAACCCACCGATACCGATACAATAAACACCGATCACGGCGGAGTGATCGTGTGGTCAACTTCTCTACCGTACACCCACAGTGGCGTCCTTCGACAGTACCCCAAGACTAGGTTCGATCGCCGGCAGTGGAGCATGCTGCTAGCGCGACGCAATGACACCGCATTCAATCGTTACCTCCACGCACAACACTGCACCTTACACACATGCATACTCACACGATACGTACCTACAGTGGCTCTGTGAGGGACCCTTTTTCCTATTTTTGATTAGTTAACCATTATCAGACAGTAAATACATATACGCCGTCGTGCGACACTTATCAAGGTATGTATGTGTCTCACTAAAGTATACATGTATGGTTAGCTTACCTCACATAGTTAGGTTGCTTTGAAAAAAAAAAGTTAGTTACACAAAAGATAAGTTTAAAGGTATGTTAATGTATGAGAATTGTAATATACATTTGCAGAAACAATTCGCGACCAAAATGGGTCGCTAACGACGTACTACTCCCACTCGCAATGTAATCATATTATTTTATGAAATATAAAATATGGCATCTATAAATCGGAATAGCACGGTTATAAAATGTAAACGGTACCTGTCCGCCTGAGAAACGGGCACAATTTCCCGTCACCATGTGGTCGCCCGTTTACGACAGACATCAAAAGCTGGACGAGTCGTAAACTACAACTGATGTTCGAATACGTTGAGAGAAACAGTATTTTATGACGTACACTCAAAATAAATTACAATAATAAAGGTATTGTAATATTGTGCTGTTTATCTACTGTGTATTTACTGTTTATTTCATATATGATTTTTTTAAAGCACCAGTAATCTTCCAGGGGTCGTAATTCGACCATAATAAGCATTACTAAATTTTATCTTGTCGTGTTAATGTATAGATATTATGGAATGTTTTTTTTTCGCAATTGCAAAAGCTCTGCTATTGAATATTATACAAATATTGTAGATTAAATCAGTGCTTACTAAACACCTACTGTATGTTACATAAGAATTAAAAAAAACCGACTTTAAATATTTGACCCCCAAAAATACACCCGAAAGTCGTTGACCTTAGCTGGTACCTACATAAACTTTATTGTCATATGCTTACCAAAAACACGAAACATATCTTACTCGATTTTGAGGAGTAGTCTGTTGTATTTTGGAAATCTTAAGTCAAATGCTAAAATAAGACCTTTTTGAAAACATATTCTTCATTTACAAAATAATTTTCTTAATCGGTTGTAAGTGACGAAGTTATGAGGTAATAAAAATTACAAAAGAATATAACCGCGTTCTCAACCTCCTTTGTAAAGTGTGCAAACTGTGAATTTGTACAACGAATGTCGAATAACAACGAATGTCGAATATTTGTCGTTCAGTTTTCATAATTTGTACTCAGATCCGACGCTTTATAAAACGAAATACAAGTGAATACACGTACAGCTTACACTTAGAGGAATGCATCTCACGTTTGCCAAAGAAAACAAAAGACGTTTGTTTTCGAAATCAAACAGACTGTACAAGGCAGCGCGTTGGAGTTCAACCACTCTGAATGGAGCAAACATAACCCGCCTCTCTTGTAATGTATTTCTGCAGTTCAATTTGACATATACATAAGATGCAAGTATACAGGTTCCATTATTCAATTTAGCTTCTTGACAGTTAAGATTGCAAAATTTGTATCATGCACAAATGAGAAAAATAGTCTAAGAATATTTTGATAATCCTCATGATTATATATGATGATATCGTGTATCGAAACACAACTAATCGAAACACTTTAACCAAAACCTATTGTTGTTGCTGAAAAATAAATAAAAATAATAATTATTAAAATCAGACAATACACGTGAATAACAACATTAAGTTTAACGCATAACACGTAACTAAATTCTTTTTCTAGCGTGTCATAAGAAATTGCACTTAAAAATATATATAGAACATCAGGTAACAAACACAAGAAAAAAGATACTGAGCTGTATTTTACTGATTTATATGTAGATAACTTCCAAATATATTGCAATTAAATAATATAACGTCAGTGGTAGGCCAGTCGGATTATATTTAAAGTGAAGTTCTACGAACACGATATCAGGTTTTGCAAAGGCCTCTCCGCGAAACATTGCTGTAAAATAAAGTCCTCGTTATAAATGTGGACATATTTCAGTTGAACAGGCACTGCCGCAGTATATTTTGGCTGAGAAAAGGCATAATTACATTGACAAATGTGACGTTTCTCTTACCGCAGTGAAGTGCGCTCGGTAATATAACTGCCTTATAATTTTCGTAACAGACTTATTTTTATATGTCGGTTATTTATTACCTTAACCATATTGAAAACCTAAAAAATAAAATTTGTATACTAAATATAATATAAATAATAATAACCGATTACTTCCTCTCTCCCGCGCATGCGCATCATACCGCTTGTCCCATTTCACGTATCACTAAACGCGTATTTTTTATAAAACTTTATTAACTTAATATCGAGTAGAGATATCGTGATATATTTTTTAAATAAAGACTAAGTATCTAAGAAATAAAACTAAAGATATAGAGACTCGATAAGAAACTTATTTTTAAGTTTGGACGTACAATAGCCACAAGTAATCTGGACTGGAAAGTGAATTCCTTAGTGAAAGAAATAGACAAAAAATACACACATGCGGATGATCGCAAGCTTGTATGAAATAATTGTAGTGGAACATACGTTTCAAACATTCTCATAATCAGCCCCTGTGGCATAATGGATAAGGCATCGGCATCCTAAGCCAGAAACTGTGGGTTCGAGTCCCACCAGGAGTAATTAACTTCTTAGTAGTCCTGTGAAGCTGTTAAGACCTTGTTAGGACAATAGCGTAGTCAGTTCGGAAAAAAAACATTCTCATATTTTATTGAGGATACACTTAAGTTTCAATTAAATGCAATTTAGATTTATTTTCATTCATAATATCCATCTATATTATTGCATAAATAAAATAACAGAGGTCTGGTATTATGCGTTGTGTTCATCAGTCTAAAAGTACTAGATAATTTTTTTTTTTTGTTTTATTTCTTAGACACGTGATCCTTATATAAAAAAAGATTATCACAATAGCTTTATTTAATACAGAGTTTTAAAAGTTTTAATAATCCCTGATTTGCATAAGCACTATGCGTTGAGCGATGTATGTTTTCTTCCCGCTCGCCTTAGTAGTCCGGTGAAGCTGTTAAGACCATGATAGGTAAAAAAAAAATGTTTTCTTCCTACAGAAAAATGGAACAAACGGTGTGGTATAGTGTAAGGTGTATTTTCCTCGATACTTAAAATACATTGTTTAAATAATACACAACGCAAACTATCTCGCGGGTGTGAGCTAGTAAAATCTAAAAATCCAAAAACCAAATTTAAAACAAAGCACTTTTCTAGGTAAGTTGGATTACTGAACACTCTCTTTACTGTGACAGAGAGGTGATAAGTGGGATGTTGTTTTTCAAGCGACGTTGACGACCAAGAAAGTTGCTACTTCGAGTTTATCTTCTAACACCTTGTGCGTGGAATTTCTGACAAGAGCTTAACATTAAAGTGGGTATGAGTTTTAGCCGTTACACGATGCATGGGCATTTGGGTGGAGGGATGTTTTAGAATTGCTTTGCTCCCATGGGCTCACGCTTCCGAATTGATAAAAAAACTTTAGGATAGTCCGCATTCTAAACTGTTTCTTGTGGAAATAACATAAGAAAATTGTCCATCGTTCTTTAGAATCTCATAACTCGTCGCAAATCGATCTATAGTAAATGAGTAATCGATATTTTTATAGAGAATTTAGCACTCTACAGAAAAGGTTTGTTATGATTTTTAGTTATGTCCATTGGTTTAAAAGTTATTCGAGGTCAAAGTTTAATTTTTATATAAATATCGTTATTATCAAGTATTAGTATTAATAATAGAAACATTGATATTACGAGATAAATTAAATTTAAAGCCATTTTAATGACATTATTTTTTAAATTTCTTTATAAATTTATTTGTGGAATATGCCGAGTATTGGAGGTAAAATTATAATCAAAATGGATGATAACCGGGTTCTTTCAATAGAGTCGGCAAGTTACTTTATATATAAGTTTTTATTTTGTTACGTCAAACCTATTTATCAGATTATGATTAACTAACTTTTGCTCGCGGCTATGCTCGCGTTAATGTAATACATTTTTTTCTGGATAAATTTTAAGTACCCTATATCCTTGTCTGCGCCCTTAACAACGTGTATACAAAATTTAATGACGATCAGTACACTAGTTAAGGCTTGAAAGTATAACAAACAAACTTACATTCGTATTTATAATATCGTTAAGGACGAGTAATCACCAAGTACTTACTTTACATAAAAACATTAAAAACAACTTAAACAAATTTAAAAAAAAAGCAACTAACAGTATTTACCACACAAATTGAGATAGTGGTGGAGTTAATCCCTAGACGGGCAAGATAGCGTCGGTACCTCTGTCTGAGGGTTGCAATTAACATCCAAATGGCATTCCGGGGATTCGAAGTACTCATCCCCGCTATAGTCTCGCCGTAATAAAATCACAGAGTGTCTACAATGGAATTGGGTAGCTTAAAAAGCAGTGAACAGACCCCCGCTGTGAACATTTTTATAAACGGGCAAACAATTACAAGCGAAATGGAGACGGAACTGTTATTTAGTGATTTAACTCTGGTCTTCTTTTGTCGTTCTAACTTTCATCTATTGAAATATCATGTATTTCTAGACTAATAGTCGTCCAGTAATCGAAATACTAATAAGTATTACATTTTACTCACGTGCTAATAATATACGAGATATATTCAAAAAGTAAAGTGACTTTCAATTTTTATCACTTTTTAATTCTTCATAAGTATTAAAAGTGTACCCTTTAGGGGTTACTTTAAATATAGTTCTTAGATATAATACACTTGTGCCAACGCTTCTTCCAATCCCCAAAGCACTTCTGATAATCACTTTTTGATATATCCTCAAGTTCTTCCAGTGATGCAGTTTTTATTTTCTTTTTTTATGTCACAGGAAGCAAACGAACAAGCGAGTCATCTGATGTTAAGTGATCACCATCGTCCATAGACGAAATCAGAGGAGTCGCAAGTGCGTTGCCAACCAAAGGGGAATGGGGGAAGAGGGGAGGAGAGGTGAGTCTCCGGCACTCTCAATAACCGAACGGAACGCAACAATGCAAGCACTGTTACTACACGTCAGTGTTTCTGGGAGAGGGTGGTACAACCCCGGGCGAGCCGATCCATTCGTACTGAAACCAGTAATAGTTCCAGCGTGATTCTCCCACCTACCTTTTCAATGATCACAACTCTCCATACTTTCACGGGTCATCGTGTCGTCACCAGTTATGACTCTCTTTATTCAACAGCTCGACAGAGCGACGGTTCTTCTGCTCAAAATTTAGCATTTGGGAATAAACTTCGCTTACACACTTCTCATGCCCAGAACATTTGAATAAATTGCACGGCACGAATCAACTGAGATGCTTATGTCATCAGAAACTAATTTAATAGTGATTCGTCGATAATCCAAGACTATTTTCTTCACTTCTATTGTTGTTAACGTGCTGGGGCACCCAGAGCGAGTTTCGTCATTCGCATCTTTTCGACCTTATTGGACGAACTAGTACCATTTATAAACCATTGTTACTTAGTATCGTATACCACTGTCAACATTTCGAGTATTTTAGTTACTTAATTCTATTTTCCATTCCAAACAAACAAAGAATACTAAAATACTTTGTTGAAAAAATGAACATATAACTGTGACAAGTCTACCAACCCAACAAAAAAAATGAAATTTGAATACGTATCCCGCGGAATTTCAAAAGTCACTTTACTTTTTTTCACACTTCGTACTTATATTATTATGTAGTACATAATATTGTGTCCACAAATCTGTATTGGTAATAATAGACAATAAAAGCGAATAGAAAAATAGTGACTTATAAAACTCGCCAAAGGTAGACTATACAAAAAAAATGCCAATGCCTATCTGTATATTGATGTTAGTAGTATGTACTCTAGTTTGAAACTTAATATGTATACTAAATATTTTTACTCATCTTCCAAATTTAAGTGGAAATACTAAAGATTGTCTGCAAATGAAAATGAATTGAGAGAATATAGAACATTAATTTAATATTGTCAACTAAAAACTCAAATATTACGTCATTGTATCATACAATTTATGACCCTTATTTATTACAATCATAACAAAACTTTGCAGCAATATTATTGATGTAAAAGAAATCTTCTCAACGTTAAAGGGTGCTATTATATCGTGAAATTAGTGGGATTGGGTCCGGGCTTTCAGGCGAGAAGAGGCATTATACCATGTGAAGTATTTACATTTCTGTATTATTGTTTTAAATAAAAGAAGGTAAAGTTTTGGATTTAAATTTAAAAAATGCTGCAAGAGTACTAAGTCACGGGCAGTTGTTAGTGTATCATAGAATGGCGTTTCATAATGTGTTGAATTATACCTATATGGCCTATACGTAAAGTGTATCTAAGCAGAAAGCACTACCACAGATTGACTTTGTAGATCATTTTCTCTGTAATAATTTATTCCACTTTTGTCTTTGTGTATAGGTACCAATAACATATATTTTACTGAAAACAATATTCGACTACTTTCGGATGTGACAATAGTGGGGTGTAAGGGGTGTCAAATAACATCATAAGGCTTGAGACACCCAAGCTAACCTCACCTGCACGTGGTGCACCCTGCTGAATAACGAACGAGGCAATGGCGAAAGCGGGGTGGTAGGGTTTTACAGCCTGACTGGGTCGCAACCACCATGTATATGGCGAAAAAGCCCGTAATAGTGATTCGCTTCTGCGGGTCGCGTTTCGAGATCAGCCTATGCATATCCAGCTTTTTGCAGGCAGGCATAATATTGGCGATGGATAGTGTGTCACTCGGTTGTACTTTGCTTACCATCAGGCATAGAGTGCAGTCATTATGTCGTGCTACAATAAAAAAAAATACAGTATACCCACAATAACTTAATATTGAACAATATTTATGTATAATAGATGAAAAAAATACTATATTTATAAAATACGAAATATATAATTAAATTTTCGTCACCCACGCTCGACAGTAAAGAAAACCCCAAAATGTGGTTCGCCGCACCGACCGCTTTTCTACGTGCCTCACAACTAAGTTTAAAACATACCGCCGACACCGGCTGTAAATTTACGTGAGTGGCTCTTTAAAATAATCACGTTTCATTTTTTTTTTATTCCTTAAAACAGGTTTATATTTTGTGAATTCGGTGAAGTTACACGTATGACTACATCGTTTTCCTACGAGCCTACGGCGTAGCTTTGTTACTACGTCGGAGTCGTTATGAAGTAATTAAGATAAGATAATAATTCCATATTATCTAATAATGTATCTAATGTATTATCCTGTCAAATATGAATATTAAACACACAACCACGCGCACGCACGCGCTCACACAAGCAGACACGTAAGCGCACACACACACGCACCACTAACATTTTTTTTCTCTTCTGCATATGACATTTCACATATAACAATATATATAAATACATACATATACTATATTTTATTTGAGGAACGAAATATGGTACTCTAGAGCTGGGCGACATTGACAGCGACACAGAACAACTAATGCAGCTGATATCGGTCCTTTCATATTGTACAATTTTTTTGGTTCCAATAGATAAATGTAAATGTATGTAGGTAAAATAAAATAAATAAACAAACTCTTCAGCTTTATATATTAGTATATATATAGGTTACTTATATTTACACATTGTTTATTTGTATAAAAACATGTTTTAATGTCAAAAACAGAAATTACGTGTAACGGTTAAATAATATTAATTATAGATGACAATAACTGCTACACGTCAATAACGATTACACTCTATGCTATTTTTCTATGACAGTTATTGTTAGCCGTTATCCATTATTCTGCTACTTGTTGATTTGCTATTTTCTGTCGAATTATGAGTTGTAACAATGATAGGATATTGAAATAGGTAATATCTGCTCAAATAATAAAAACAAAAAGCAAATTAATATACAGTATATCATTCATAAAAAAAATCCATTACTGCGATAGGTATATAAAACACAATGTAACACAATATGTAATCGTAATGTAATTAAAAATTAACTTTACGACGTGCACATTGAGTAATAGCTACGGAAAGCATACTTTTTCGCATTTTGGTACAACACCGACATGCCGTCATTATTAGCTATAACAATAATAAGCAAGGCAAAATCGATAGTATAATAATTATATCTTCAATAATTCGTAAGCTTTACATTATTGGTTGTTATGAAAATATTCATCTACTAGCTTCTGCCCGCGACTTCGTTTGCGTGGAATAATTACTTTGAGCTAACACTAACACGCAGCAGAAACTCTCAAAAGGGAAAACACCCCGATTCTGAAACATTATTCCTTGGTGATCCGCTCTTATTGGTCTTAACATGATGATATATAGCATATAAGCTTCCTCGATTACTTATCTAACATTGAAATTTTTTTTTTAATCGGACCAGTAGTTCCTGAGATTAGTGTGTTCAACCAAACAAACCTTGCAGATTTATAATAATAGGTCTTTACCTATGAAATTGCCGTTCTGCAGTACTGGCCATTTCAAATCAAAATAATTTTTGTTTGGCTAAGAATTCTAATTTCAAATTAATTTTATTTTAAAAACATGGAATTGTTTTTGAAAAGTAGTCATTTGTTTATTGATTAATGTTACATTTTCATCGTATTTCAATCTTTTTTGGCATCATGGATACGTTAAAAATCGATTAATTATGGAATATGAGTACCGTCGTGGCAGCAACGCGGCACAAACGGCACGCAACATCAACGACGTTTACGGAGCTAACACTACAAACCAACGCACCTCCTGTTATTGGTTTGCTCGCTTCCGTTCTGGGAATTTCGACCTGAAAAATGAACCTCGCGGTCGTCCGAAGACTTTGGTCGACAATGACGAATTAAAGTCGATTGTGGAAGCTGATGATACACAATCTACGGCTGAATTAGCCGCAGCTTTGGACGTTAGCGTCAAAACAATATTGGTCCATTTGCGTCAAATTGGCAAGGTAAAAAAGCTTGACAAATGGGTGCCCCATGAACTCAATGATCGCCAGCGCAAAGTACGCGTCGAGACGTGCCTTGCACTGCTCAACAGACACACAAATGAAGGAATTTTGAACCGCATTGTTACCTGCGATGAAAAATGGATTCTGTTTGATAACCGCAAGCGCTCATCAAGTTGGTTGGATCCTGTTTCAGCACCTAAACAATGCCCTAAACGAAAACTTACCCCTAGAAAAGTGATGGTCACTGTTTGGTGGTCTAGCGCCGGTGTGATTCATCACAGCTTCTTACCAAACGGGGTGAGCATTACTGCAAATGTGTACTATGAAGAACTGAACACAATGATGGAGAAGCTGGCACATCTCCAACCAGCATTGGTCAATCGCTCGTCTTCGCTGCTCCTGCACGACAACGCGCGACCTCATACTGCACAGCAGACGGTCTCCAAGTTGCAAGAACTATATTGTAACTTGTAAATTCGTACATATTGTCTTTCCAAATATTCTGTACAAAAAGAGTTATATGAATATTGCGAAACGTTCTGAATAATATTAATAAAACAAAAAACAATTCCCGAATAATATCAGCTAATACGGTTGGATGGTCTTGTATAAAGGGCAAATTAGAAAACCGAACCCTTAGTTCCCTCAGTATAGCGTTAACGAGTCGATTTCCTTTGTAACTAGCCAGTGGTCACCCATAATAATGTTGCGGTCTCACAGCCTTTGAATATACACAATGGGTATAATAGTTTTATTTAATGTTTAATGTATGTATGTATTTAATGTTTGGAATGGTTTTTGTTTTAGAATCGTTTTCTATTTAATTCTACTAAAGACCTCCCGCGACTGCACCAGTGTATGTATCTTTATCTTTTTCTGTACTTACAATAAGAATATAAATCTAACGTGTCTCCACTTATTAGAATTTTGAAAAAAAAAATGTTGCACTTTTTTAGTAATAAAATACATTTTAAACATTTTTAGAAATATCTGTCTGTCTCTCTGTATGAACACGTATCACTGCTAAAATACTGCGTTCATGATGAAATCTCTTCAAGAAAATAATAAACTATATCTTAGAGTAACATTTAGTCTTTGTTTCATCAATATCGGTTCTCTCTATCAAAAGTTATTGAACTTTTAATGACGACGCGACCTAAGTACGAAAGAAAAGTAAATAAGTGAATGAACTTAATACATTCAGGTGATAGACATAGATATACACATAATATAGACATAATTAATCGCTGTTTTTTTACATAAGGTTTTACAGGAAGTTGCAGGCACTGCTAGTAAATAATAATACCAAAGTATTAATGAAACTAGAATGCTTTTTTCGCACTGTTTACGCTATTGTCCTAACGGACTTTCACAGCTTCACCGGACTACAATTTATATTGAATGGAATTGGAATGGCATAGTTTTGTTCAACTTACTTGATATTTTGATTAATGTAAATGATACCTTTATAAATCCTAGCTTCTCTATTGTTCTGATGTATACGTTATATTTTTGTAAAGTTTCATCGAAATCAGTTCAATAGTTTTTACGTGAAAAAGCAACAGACATTCATATATTCTCAGAAACTTTCAGACTTTTAAACAGTGATAGGATTTTGCCAATTACACGGAATGATTGCCTGTTTCTTTTTCCTATGTCTGACTGATATTTATTTTGTCATAATCTAATCTTTTAAGAAATACAATAATCTTTGTGCAAAGATAAGAATTGTTGTGTTCCCTCAGTTTAGTTAAAAATAATTTAGCTGTATACATTTTAATACGTATTTTTTACATCTCTCGCCTCAAATACTTAATTGGACACTGGGCGCTGATTAAAAATTCGCTTTAGCTCGTGTTTACTCATATTTTCAGTTTTAACACGTAATCGAGATTCTTTTGTCAACGAATGTACTTCTATAACTATCGCATATATTTTTTTATTTAATTTATTTACTCGTCTATAATTGTACAAGGTTATTCAATATCTTTCGGTATTTATAATAGGCGTCCTGAAAGCGTACCACAGACTAAAAATTAAAACAACACTCGATTCAAATAGTTTAACTTCTTAATTGTATCAATTTTAATTTGCGTCCAAAGTCGTTGAACAATAATTAAGCGCTTTCACCGACTTCATCCGACGAATAATCTAATAAATATTTATAATCGAAACTCTTCGAGCGTTTTATTATTAACGAATTATTAAATTATAATAATAAACGATTAAAATTATTATTACTGCTTGTAACAATAATGGTTTATAAATAATTTAAACATTTGTAATAATAATAAGCCCTTTTTGTTCTGAAATCTACACTAAACATATGTAAGGAATGTGCTCTAGTTTTAATATTATATCCCGTACTTCAATGTGCCTTTGGCATAACATTTTCTACTGGGTTCTGTCCTACACAACCTTTCTCCAATAGTATTCTCTGTCTTGTTAATTGGCCTCCTCTATTTCGCTCGCTATCTTTGGAGTGATAATTTCTAACAATTTTGCTCCATTTATCTTGGGGATCTCTCTCTATAGCTTGTCTATCTCCACATCTGTTGATCTATTTGTGTAATTTTTGCTCTTATTATGTTACTTCTCAGTTTGTCTTGCAGTTATGCCTGTTAAGCTTCTCTCTATGGGTTTCTGATAGTGTTCTAACTTATATCTGTGGTTTTTGGTGATTGAACAGGTTACACATCTATAAGTAATGACTGGAAGTCACTTTGTACATTGATAAATACAGTATTATTGTATTCATTCATTTTTTAAGGAAATTTACATAGTCAAATCATAAACCATTTTTTTAATGTCATATGAGGCAAACGAACAGGTGGGTCACCTGATGTTAAGTAATCACCGCCGTCCATAGACACTAACAACACCAGGGGGTCGTAAGTGCGTTGCCAGCCTGTGTTTGGGGGGAAGGGAAGCGAGAGGAAAAGGATTGGGGAGGGGTGGGGAGGTGGCCCTCCGGCGCTCTCACTGACCGAACGAAACGCAACAATGCAAGCACTGTTACTTCACGTCGGTTTTCTATGAGAGGGTGGTACTACGTCGTGCGAGCCGACCCATTTATGCTGAAACCAGTAATAGCTTCAGCGTGGCTATACCACCTATTTGTTTTATATATTATCAGTAAAACACTAAAGTTGATTTATTATTTGAAAGTGTTCATGGTCCATGGACCAGAACGGAAAATTAAAAAACAAGATAGACATCTGATCTAGCCTCTCGCGCGCTCTCCAATATATTTATTAGTAAGAACTATTGTAATAAAGATATACGTCAATATTGTTTTATCAAATTACACAGAGATGAAATTTATTGAACATTTTTTTAAACAATTAAGTTTAAATACATATTCTGTACATGGGAGTGTTTATTAATCTCACCAAATCAATACATATTGTTACACAATGAGAGATTTTCATATCGAGGTACCGAAATCTATATACCAAAGTTTAACATTTACAAACAAAAGCCTGACTCGGAAACTGTATCAACGTTGGACAGGACGCGGCTAAACGCAATTTACTGGCGTAATCCGCATCGAAACCTCACAACCTCGGTACATTATACGAACGTGTAAAATGAACATATACTATGACGCTGTGGTTTTACTAACAACATTTTTGAACGAAATTGCTTAACGCGGTTTTGATAGGAGTTGACTGATAGAAATCGTCACATAAGAAAAAAACGTTACACTTCTGCATAAGTCTCTTCGCATTGTATACGAGTGTGTATGTGCGTGGGGATATCGAAATTCGAGCATCGCATCGCCCACTACCGATTGTATAACCGCAATACTGCATGCATGGAAATACCAATGGTATTATAAGTTTTTTACTTATTACTATAAATTATTTTTAGTTAGCATTTTTGAAGTGAATTTTTTTATGAGTGGCCTTTGAAATTCTGATCAGCAACTTGTTTGTGTGACAAAAACTAGGGGGGGAAAACACTGTGTCGGGTAGAATACTGAGAGCACCGGTTCATCCAATCACTAAAGTTAAACAACGTCGGGCGCGGTCAATACTTCGAGGGGTGACCGCTTATGAACACAGCGTGACGTTGGCTTTTTATTGTATTTTTTAATTAAAACGTTTCCCTGTATTACAATAGTTTCACTTTTATAGTATGTTTTTAAGACACACTCTGTTTAGGTAAATATTATCCTACATCTTTACCGGATCCCAGGCTATACATATATCTATTTTATTACACAATTTACAGTTTCGACGTAAAAAGATAACAAGCAGACTAACTTTCTCCTGTTTTAATTGATCTCTGAGTAATACAGTTTAGAATGCATTAAATTAATAGCAAAAAGAGAGATTTTTTCCTACTACGGCGGCACTCTAAAGTGTAAAGTGCACATTTGAAGTCAAAAGCGGTGGCTGAGAGCTCTATCGACGTCGAACAGTGCCGGTTTAACGGAATTTACTGGTTTAATCCGGATTGAAGCAGACGCCCTGTTCCTGTACACCGCCGCGTGTGAAAAGGAAGACAATATATCACAAGCTGGTATAGGTGTGAAACGTTGAGTTAACTTCAAAGGGTTACTAGATGCGACACCGTGACTATACACTCAGTAAGTGTATTTATCTTATAACAACTTCACAGCACATTCTAATAAATATTAAGATGTTTAAAAATAATTTCAAAGCATTAATTATAAAATGTTACGGACTATATTATCTATACTAATATTATAAAGCCGGAGGGTTTGTTTGGTTGAACGCGCTAAAGGAACTGATCTGACAGGTCTTAGGTCTGATTTGAAAAATACTTTCAGTGTAAGATAGCTCATTTATCGATGAAGGTTATGATATATGTTATCACGTTAAAACCAATAGAAGCGGAGCAGCGATGAAGAATGTTTCAAAATCGTTAGCGTTAGCCCGAAGTAACTATTCCACATTAACGAAGTCACCAGCAGAAGCTAGTCTATATATAAAATTGAATGTTGGTATATCTGTCGACAACCTTCCTCAATGTGGGACCGGTCATTAAGAAAGAAAATACACGTGAGGTGTTTAGCTTAGCTTAGGTTAGCTCAGATAGGTCACGAATGGCGTGCGGGGTTCCACAGGGGTCGGCCTTGGGCCCGCTCCTGTGGAACATGGGCTACGACTGGGTGCTCCGCGGCGCGCTCCCTTCTGGAGCGCGCCTAATCTGTTACGCGGACGACACCCTAGTCGTAGCCCGGGGCGGGGAATTCCCTGAATTGGTGCGCCTGGCCACGGAGGCCGTTACTGTCGTGGTCGGGCGCATAAGAAGGCTGGGCCTCGAGGTGGCCCTCAACAAGACCGAGGCCTTAATGTTTCACGGGCCTCGGCGGGGGCCACCTCCGGGGGCCCACATTTGTGTGGAGGGCGTCCGGATCAGGGTGGGGGCCCACATGAAGTACCTGGGCCTCACCCTGGACGGACGCTGGCGGTTCGAGCCCCACTTTAAGGGGCTCGGACCGCGCATAGTCAAGGCGGCAGCGGCGCTCGGACGACTCCTCCCCAACACGGGGGGGCCGGGTGCCGCCTGCCGCCGCCTTTACATGGGGGTCGTTCGCTCCATGGCCGTCTACGGGGCACCGTTGTGGGTCGACGCCCTCAGCGCCCCCAATATCCGTACGCTGCGAGCTACGCAGCGTACCGTGGCGGTGGTTCCATGGTTACCATGGTTCTGGCCGGCTCCCTCCCCTGGGAGTTAGAGGCCCGGCTCCCTCCCCTGGGAGTTAGAGGCGGAGGTGCTGGCCGCCGTATACGTGTATACGGCGGCTAAGAAACAGATAGGGGAGCCTCTGGCTCCCAGGGAAATAGAGGAGAAAAGGAAGAATGAGAGGGAAGATAGGATGGAGAGATGGAGGCAGGACCTGGCGGACGCGCAGTACGGTAAATATACTATCGACGCCGTCCGCCCGGTCCTGCCGGATTGGTGTAACCGACGATGGGGCTCCCTGACGTTCCGTCTGGTGCAGGTGCTGACCGGGCACGGGTGCTTCGGTTGGTACCTGCACCGGATAGCTCGCAGGGAGCCGACCGCCGTATGCCACGAGTGCGGCGTTGAACCGGACACCGCGCAGCACACACTCTCTGAGTGTGCTGCGTGGGAGGAGCAACGTCGCACTCTGGCTGCGGCGGTAGGGCAAGATCTGTCACTGCCGAGCGTGGTTGCGGCCATGCTCGGCAGCGAAGATGCGTGGAGCGCAATGGCCTCCTTCTGCGAGGAAGTCGTCTCGCAGAAGGAGGCGGCGGAGAGGGCCCGCGAGGACGATCCTCTAAGTGGCCCTCTCCGCCAACGGAGGATCGGCGGGAGGAGGCGGCGCTTTGCCCAACTCCTCCCGCCACCGTAGTCGGACCTGAGGGGATGGGCCGGGGGGCCCATGCTGCTGGGCCAACCGCTGGGGCGGCACGATGACTTCTATAGAGATCTCGTGCCGCCCCAACTATATCGGACGACGTACACCGTGGGGTTTTAGTCCGTGCGAATCGGACATAACCCACCCTCTCCCCCGAGAGGATGGTGTATCCAGAATAGTTAGCTTAGCTTAAAAAAAAAAAGATAGGTCACGAATTGCATGTATCAGGCAACAGCCAAAGCCGAGGTGTGCCGCGCACCCTTGAGCTAGTTGTCAAAATAAAATCGGCTGAGTGCCTTAAGCGCTCGCCTTAGTAGTCCGGTGAAGCTGTTAAGACCTTGCTTGGTCAATAGCGTAGTCAGTACTAAAAAAAAAAGAAAAAAAGTGTCTTAACGTAGAGCACGCCTGTATGTTCGCTACAACTCGCCACTAGGTAACGCTAGATTGTACTTTATTTATATTAAGCTTTTTATTTTTAATTAAGTCAGATGTAGTTACGGGTGATTATTAGTATTTCATATAAAAATAGACTGACTTTATTAATGCATTTAGAATAGTGTTTGAAAAATATATTAATTGTGTTGATGTTGATGCTTCCGTGTGCGTCTTTGTGATTGCGTATACGGATGTGTGTGTCTTGTAAATGTTTATAGTTAAAAATTGAACAAAAATATTTCCCGCTTAAGTATTTTCACTATAGACAAATATAAATATTAATAATATTAAATATTCGGGTCTTTAAAGTCTATAATTAGAAAGCAGAAGGACAATATTGTATAATTTTTTCTTTCTGTCAAAAACGTAACGCCTACGCATTTAAGTGAAAAAAATATGATAACTTAAAATACCTGACTTGCCTCACACGCCATCTGTTAAAAATAATATTTGTAACCGCTTTTCTAGTATATCGTTCTGTATTTCAATGTTCTGTCAATTATCTATCTCAAAAATGTAATTCAACAGGAATAAGAAACGGAGAAACGGAAAGAAACAATATTAATTTAAACATATCTAACTCATACATTTCCGTAAGTCTTGCACAGTATGTAGAATCTGATAGGACATACCAGGGATAGACAGGAATGTCTACATAATATAAAACTTTGTTCATATCACTGCATATTATAAAACAAATAATCGATATAGTTGTTAAAATTTACAAACAAATAAAATAATTGGCAAGAAAATATTGGTGTTACATGAATTTGTGATAATCGTCTACTTTATGTAGGCCTTTTGGCAGAAAGAGGCAACAATACACTACAGTTCTTCTGCTTCTAATTATGGACTTTATAGATTTAATTATTTAATATTTTTATTGTAGGTGGTAGAGCCATGATGAAGCTATTACTGATTTCACCATGAATGGATCGTCTTGCCCGGGGTAGTACCACCCTCTCACAGAAAACTGCCTGCATTGTTGCGTTTCGTACGGTCAGTGAGAGCGCCGGAGGCCCACTTCCCTTCCCCCCTCCCCGTCCCCTCGCGTTTCGTACGGTCAGTGAGAGCGCTGGACGCCCATTTCCCTTTTCCCCCCTCCCCGAACCCTCGCGTTACGTACGGTCAGTGAGAGCGCCGGAGGCCCACTTCCCTTTCCCCCTTCCACGTCCCCACGCGTTTCATACGGTCAGTGAGAGCGCCGGAGGCCCACTTCCCTTTCCCATCTCATCGTCCTCACACACAGGCTGGCAACGCACTTGCGATTCCCATGGTGTTGCAAGTGTCTATGGACGTGATCACTTAACATCAAGTGACTCGGCTGTTCGTTTGCCTTTTTTAAAAAAAAAAGATTTATCTACAGTGAAAATGCTTCAATATTTTATAATTTATCGCCTCGTAGCATTAAAATCGTTATTAATAATTATTTATTCAGTAGCTTATCTCCTAAACGAGCAAATATTTCAACTACAGAAAGTAAGCCCCCGGGCAACGCTTTAAATTCTGTCGGGTGTTTTTGAGAGTTGGCATTAGTGTAACCGAAGTGGCGATAAGTTAATATAATTATATAATAACTATCTGATATCCGACCGCTTCATTACGAGTTAAATAATTAATCTTTTATCTATCTATACAAATAAAAATGAATCCCATAATATGTTGCTAACCACAAATATTGAAGACGGCTAGTCCGATTTCAGTCATTTTTGATTTGATTTATTCTTTGAACTCTGCGGAAGATTTTTATTGTGAGATAAATTGCAAGGAAAACCCCAAAAGTCAGTTTTCTCTTTCTGTAAATTGTGAACGCAACTTTACATTGCTATTAGCAACTTTTACGCATCCGTAATCACGATGCTTATTTTTTTATTTTTGAATTGACGTTTGTATTTTTACCATTTTGCTGCAGATTGCTTTAAAAATTTCGCTTTCTCAGTTTGTATTCCGAATAGTCTCAATGAATTAGCATATCAAAATGTTTCATATGTTGGTATGTATCTTCTAAAAAGGTAGGCTAAGCAAAAAAAAAACATATTAAGGCTAAACGAAGTTCGCGGGAGCAACAAGTTCTTAATAAAGAATGCAAAGTGTCAACTTCACCACCGTCACGCGCAAGCCGCGCAAGAAGCGCTCAAACTCCTCTTCCGATCCGGAGGGCAAATTGCCCTCCAAAAAGATCGCTAACGTCAATGGCGCGAAAGTACCAAAGGCGACATCAGCGCTCTCTAGACCCGAGTCGCCCGTGACTGCGGGTTCCGCAGTTTCGGGCAAGAAGCCCCGCCCACCGCTCCCCGTTACGATCCAAGACAAAGCGTCTTGGGTTGAGATCTCGAGCCTGCTGGAAACGGCAGGCATCCCTTACCCCTCCGCCGTGAATACCGCTGTAGGTATTCAGGTGAAGGTACCCACGCCCACCGCCCATCGCAACCTCACTCGTTTCCTTCGGGACAACCAGTGGGGCTATTTCACGCACTCTCTCGAAGAGGAGCGTAAACTACGGGTCGTTATCCGTAGAGTCCCCGCTGAACTCCCAACTTACGATATCTCAGACGACCTCAAAGAGCAGAAGATTCCTGTTCGCGAGGTTCATCGTATGCGCTCTCCGCGCACCAGGGCTCCATATGATATGGTTCTCGTTGTCCTCGATCGCACCCCTCAAGGGAAAGCGATCTTCAATCTCACATCCCTCTGCGGCCTCTCCGGCGTTATCGTCGAGCCGCCGCGCAAAACATCTGTGCCCTCGCAGTGTCACAACTGCCAGGTGTACGGACACTCCGCACGAAACTGTCGCCTGAAACCCAGGTGCGTTAAGTGCCTCGGCGACCACTCCACTAGGGAGTGTTCTCGCACGAAAGACGCCTCCGACCCTCCGAGATGTGTTCTGTGCCGCGGCGTGGGCCATACCGCGAATTACCCGGCAGGTTCGGGAAGGCCTCTCGAGACATGAGAGGCGGAGGTCGGGGGCGGGCAGGAGCGGCGGCCGCCCTAGACGGTGACACCTGCCTGGGGTAGCAAGGGCGTTTTGAGCGCGGGGCGCGGGGACATCCGCGATAATTCGCGGTATGACCCACGCCGCGGCACAGAACACAGCTCGGAGGATCGGAGGAGTCTTTCGTGCGAAAACACTCCTTAGTGGAGTGGTCGCCGAGGCACTTAACGCACCTGGGTTTCAGGAGACAGTTTCGTGCGGAGTGTCCGTACACCTGGCAGTTGTGACACTGCTAAGTGCCTCGGCGACCACTCCACTAGGGAGTGTTCTCGCACGAAAGACGCCTCCGACCCTCCGAGCTGTGTTCTGTGCCGCGGCGTGGGCCATACCGCGAATTATCGCGGATGTCCCCGCGCCCCGCGCACAAAGCGCCCTCGATACCCCAGGCAGGCGTCGCCGTCTAAGACGGCCGCTGCCCCCGCCCGTCCTCGACCTCCGCCTCTCATGTCTCGAGAGGCCTTCTCGAACCTGCCGGGCACGTCTCGTGCACCGGCAGCGTCCGTACCCGCGACTAGTGCGCCCCCCCGCCCCTACCGGGCCCCTCAGGCTCCGTGGGCTCCTAAACCCGCGTCCCAGCACACTCCCAAACCTCCGGCGGCTAATCCTTCACAGGATGACCCCGCATACTCCTTTTCCCTATCGAGTATTGACTACGCAGGTCAACTACTCATTTTCCACGAGATCTCGGAGATCTCGGCGTACGAAGAGTGCGCTCGAAATCCTCTGCTAGGTGCCGTCACGACAATTCATAGGTTTCCAGCCATCGCGGCTACACTACAACGGCTCGCGCGCGCAGCTGTTAAAAAATAAATAACTCAAATAAGATAGAGTAAATCGCGTATTTACGTCTATCTTCCCCTAAAAATAACCGTCAAACAATAATAATAATTTTTGTTATGTCTATTTTTAGACTTCGGTGCCGTCACCGTTAGTAAATTTAAATTCAATCTTATAAAATGCGTGTTGCGCCCACGCTTTTGTAATCGATCCCTATTAGCTCCCGCACACTTCGCGGTTCTCAATAATATCTCGAGCCTAGGTCGTCCCCGCGCGGAGCCCTCTTGATATTATTTTCGCGATACAGTGACTCACCTACATCACTTGAATACACATATGAGATTATCTCTCTCACACACGTGCACATATATACATTGTGGGAGGGTTTACTTTTTTTCCCTCATCGAACTGAATCGAATAGTTTTAGTTCGTTTCATTCAGATATACACGTATTCATTGGTGAATCATGCAATTTTGATTGTATGGTTCACAAATGTATATATGTATGAATAGCTAGAATAGTTTAGCTAGGACAGACGCGTCTTTTTTCGGTAACAGCCCAAGCCGAGGTGTGCGTGCACCCTTGTGTATGTTACCTAAAACCAAAAATCGGTTGTGTGCCTTAAGCGCCAACCTTAGTAGTCCGGTGAAGCTGTGAAGACCCCACCAGGTCAATAGCGTAGTCAATTCGAGGAAAAAAAAAAACTAAATATTTTTTAAATCACAGAAAAATAATATCTCGTATTACAATTTTGTACTCTGATAATATTGTTCTTATGCGATTCCGTTCAGATAGAACTAGTTAGGTTTGCTTTTAACTAGGACACGTAGCATTACTCGCCCTACTTACAGTTGGTATTCACAATCTCTTTACAAAGTTAACGCCGCTGGCTAATCGATTAAAGTCTTAACTAGCCCCGCGAACCAGATTTTTTTTTCTTATATCCAACTTAACTTTTTCCATATTCTTATCAGTGACTCTTAATCTTCTCTGCTCGTTTAACTGGTTATAACAATGCAGATTCAAATACAGTATTTTATTACGAAAAATGTATACTTTAAGTAATTTACTATACAGAGTTTTGGCTATATTTTTTTGAAGTGAAAACTTCTTTTAGCGCGTTGAGTGGTATTTTTGGCAGGACATAAATTTATAATTTCGCATCATGACATGCTAGTAAGCGTGACCGTCCGTATTGCGCTTGCGCGGCTTACTTACTTACTTGGTAGTCTAACCAACGCGTAGTACAGGGACCTGTGTCCACGTAATATTGAAATTTTGCAAATCATCATACATTTGATTGATTAATAGACTTTTTTTTTAATATTAGGTCTTTACCTATGAAATTGCCGTTTTGTATGAAAAAATTTAAACGAATTTTTTTCACGAATTTTTTATTTGTATTAATCGAAGTAATCACCCATGCAATCAATGCATCTTTGCCAACGCAGTGGCAGTTTATTGATGTCCTTCTTAAAGAAATCAGTTGGATGCGAGGCAACAAATTCTTCAAAGGCATTTCTTCTCGGGTATTTAATTTTTTTTCCCACCAAGGAGTTATTCAAATTCTGGAAAAAGTAATAGTCTGTAGACGCAAGGTCTGGTGAGTAGGGCGGATGACGGAGAACTTCCAACCCCAGTTCTTGCAACTTGGAGACCGTCTGCCGTGCAGTATGAGGTCGTGTGTTGTCGTGCAGGAGCAGCGGAGACGAGCGATTGACCAATTCTGGTTGGAGATGTGCCAGCTTCTCCATCACTGTGTTCAGTTCTTCACAGTACACATCTGCAGTAATGCTCACCCCGTTTGGTAAGAAGCTGTGATGAATCACACCGGCGCTAGACCACCAAACAGTGACCATCACTTTTCTAGGGGTAAGTTTTCGTTTAGGGCATTGTTTAGGTACTGAAGCAGGATCCAACCAACTTGCTGAGCACTTGCGGTTATGAAACAGAATCCATTTTTCATCGCAGGTAACAATGCGGTTCAAAATTCCTTTATTTGTGTGTCTGTTGAGCAGTGTAAGGCACGTCTCGACGCGTACTTCGTGCTGCCGATCATTTAGTTCGTGAGGCACCCATTTGTCAAGCTTTTTTACCTTGCCAATTTGACGCAAATGGACCAATATTGATTTGACGCTAACGTCGAAAGCTGCTGCTAATTCAGCCGTAGATTGTATATCATCAGCTTCCACAATCGCCTTTAATTCGTTATTGTCGAACAAAGTCTTTGGACGACCGCGAGGTTCATTTTTCAGGTCGAAATTCCCAAAACGAAAGCGAGCAAACCAATAATAGGTGGTGCGTTGGTTTGTAGTGTTAGCTCCTTAAACGTCGTTGATGTTGCGTGCCGCTTGTGCCGCGTTGCTGCCACGACGGTACTCATATTCCATAATTACTTGAATTTTTAACGTATCCATGTTGACAAAAAAGATTGAAACGCGATGAAAATGTAACACTAATCAATAAACAAATTACTACTTTTGGAAAAAAGAATTCCATGTTTTTAAAATAACATTAATTTGAAATTACAATTCTTAGCCAAACAAAAATTATTTTGATTTGAAATGGCCAGTACTGCGGAACGGCAATTTCATAGGTAAAGACCTATATATATGTAGGATTGCATTTCTAAACGAATCATTAGTTCGATAATTTCTCACGGATGGTAGGAGTGGTGTATGGACGTCCCTTCCTGAGTGGACGACGCAGATCTAAAACGTACGTACTATCTATGCGTTTAGGTGTTTTTGTAAAAAGTTTAACAATACAGTTTGTTTTATGTGTGTTTTATATACATATAAGTAGACCCTTCAATTTAAGCAAACAATCAACAAATTTAACATATTACTTAAAATTACCTCTCTAATTCCCATCGAACAGAAACAACGTTAAGTCTTTAGAACGACATGGGTACTGAACCCCCTATATAATTCAATTAAATAACACTTCGGGGTTCAAACAGGTAATGATTTGGGCCGTGTGAGACGTGCTCGGGTACCAGAAAATCGAACAACGGTTATTTGACAGTGCTGAATTAATCACTATCTATTTATGGAATTATAATAAAACCTTGAATGAATATTTTACTGATATTATAAGTAAAGACTTCTTTTTACTTACAATATCATTGGTTACATCGGTATTATTTTAATAAAATGCAAACTAAATATAACTGTATAATCGAAGATGATAATTTAATAATGAATCAGCCCACAATACTATTATTTTACAACAAAATCACTCAATTCATTGAGTTAAAATATTCATACATTCTCAATTTAAAAAGATGCTACCGTCCACGCATAGTAACTGTTAACACTCGTATCTTTAAATTAACCTTATCTTACCTAATGGGTTTTAGAACCGAACGAGATGAACCGAAAAGTCATTGAGGTTGATTATCCTTAGACTGAGAAGTGAGAACCAGCATGTAGATGGCGTTAAAAAAATATTTACGGATAACAAAGAATATTAAAAATTTACAAATAACAATTTAGTACACAAAATTAGCGGATAGATGGCGTTTAAACCAAATCTGACTGTTTTATAGTATAATATAATAATGTTTTATAGTTTTATAGTTATATGTGACGTTATGTAAGATCGAATTTACTCTCACAAAAGGTAAATGTTTCACATAAAAATATAGAGATATATGTAAAATAAATATTAACAAAATGTGACCAAAAGGTAATTCATTACATTTAAAACTTTGAGTGTTGTGATACAGGAATGCAATTATTAAAATTTAGTACTTTTTTGTTTTACGTCAGTATATTTCATGATAATGGAGTCATCTATAAACCATCGGTAGTCATTTGGAAACAACACTTGTATATAATAGCTGTGCCGTATCACTAGGCAGTGTTACGGAAGTTAGTCCATACAAATACAATTCTATGGTATGTCATACACGTTGTACGAATTATAATTTTATTAACGTCTGCGGCGGACGTTATTCCGCCCTGGTAATAAAAAAACCTAGACAAATTATATACCTAAACCTTCCTCAGAAATCACGTTATATACCGTTGAAAACCGCATGTCAATCCGTTCAGTAGCTTTTGAGTTTATCGCAAACAAATAGACAGACGCGGCAGAGGACTTTGTTTTATAATATGTAATGATAACATTTACATAGAGAGATGTTACCAGACCGAATGTGTTGCTTAAATGAAATTTTATCAACAACATAAAAATAGTCCTCAGAAATATTGTTAACTAAACTTCACAATAGGATCTTTAATCACGGCGTGAACCGTAACACCTTCATTCAATTAGCCGAAGCTTCGGGCCCCAAACGGGTGTGATTCGGCCCTCGCACGTACCACAGGGACTTGCTAATGGGGACGGGACAAGAAATACACCACTCGTACGAATTAATCAAGTCTCGCTCCCTTGAATCTCGGGTCATGAACAATGAAAAGAATAATGGAAATTCTGGAGGCTTTAATTTACACTGTGGTCCGTTAAACACAAATATTTAATGAAGTCCAACCCTTTCGTTGTTTATATTATAAAAAATAAAGTTTCTTCGTTTGTACCGTTAATACCTCACATTCAATTGGGACAAACGTCGGTTGCAGCATTTTTTTGTTATAATTTCGTGTTCGTAAACCTTATAATATAGCAAAAAGTTATGATGACAGTTTTATCATATTACAATACTGACCTGAAATGTCGATTTATCGAAAAAAAAATCAAATCCTGCTTTATTTTGTATTCAATATTGACGCGAGTTTACTATTTAAAATATTAATTGCGAATTGTTTTGTAAATAAGAATACTAATACCTATAATCCATTAAAGCTTCTGTCAAACAGTGCTGTTTCTTTTTGTTAGTTGAAACGTGAGAAGATTTATTCGCGAGACCATACTGTATAGTTGGATATAATAGTATTTAGATACATATATAGTATATGGTTATACATATACATCATTTACAAATCTGTACTAAATTAATTCTACGTCCTAAAATTATAAATTCGATAAATTTTAAAACTAACTGGACGTCACTATAAGTTTTTTTTTTTACATAAAGAACTGCAATTTGTGCCTTCAAACGTAGTTAAATTTACGTACGAAATTTCACGAGCGGACAAACGTCAAACTTGTATTTACAGCGTGCTGCTATCATATCGCACTAATTTTAAGAAAAAAGTTCTCTTACACGCGTAGACTGATCATAGATCATAGGTGGTAGAGCCACGCTGAAGCTATTACGTGTTTCAGCATGAATGGATCGGCTCGCCCGGGTAGTACCACCCTCTCATAGAAAACCGATATGAAGTAACAATGTTCCCATTGTTGCGTTTCGTTCGGTCAGTGAGAACGCCAGAGGCCCATCTCACCTGCTTTCCCCTCTCCTCTCTTCCTCTCCTCTCCTCCCTTTCCCCCCAACATAGGCTAACAACGCATTTGGGATTTAACTGGTGTTGTTAGTGTCTATGGACGGTAGTGATCACTTAACATCAGGAGACCCACCTGTTCGCTTGCCTCCTATGCCATAAAAAAACTTAATACTCCACCATTTGCTTTATTGCAATCATTTTGAATTGGCGTCTGTTGAACAAACACCACCGGTACAAGTCTATTGTCACGAGCCCGATAGTTCCTAACGCAACACAGTAATGTCTTGCCACACCTGCACTTATTGCGACTATATACAAAACTTCGGTCTGATTGATACACGCAGATGTGAAAAAGTTACAAAGAAATATAGAAGCAGAATATTATTGCAACAATTGGCAGTGCATTGTCGTCAATTTCCATTTGTTTTTTATCTTCACTATACTACATACGATCCAGAAATTTCTACATTTTGCTAAACAAACAAATTCTGCAATATATCTATCACCTGAAACTTGAATCGTATAGAAGTAAAATTAGTAAAGTTTAATTTCTTTCAATACTATGAGTAAAAAATACTCCCATTTTAATGAATATTTAATTTATTCAGGAATTTTGTTCAACAGATTCTGATACTGATGTTATTGTTTATATATATGTTTATGTAAGTTATTGTAATTAAAAATAATTGTCACATTTGTTTTAATGAAAGTGGACATTGCTGCTTGTGTTTTTCTATGAATCCATTACACAAGGAAAAAAAATTGTCTGTAAAATCGGTTTAAGGATGTCAATTTTACATGATAACGTCATAAGAAAACATTGATGAAACTTTTACGAATTGAATGGAATTATTCTATATATAGATAGATGCGTCACAACACGAACGCTTAGGCCGATCGTGCCTCTCTATCGCTTATTCCGCGCTCTCGCTTGCACGCTCGGCTCAGACGGAACGTGACAATGAATCATGGATTTTCGTTCGTGCAGCCGGCTTTCATCAATTTATAAGACGTTATCACGTCAAAAGATTTCTCAACTTATACAATAAAAATAATATTATTACCCGTTTTAATAAAAGTGGACATTGCTACTTGTGTTACTATATGAACCAATTATATCAGAGAAAACGATTTTTCGCACGGTTTTAATAATAAATCTTGACTGGGTATTATTAAAAGTTGACCAGATTTAAAAAAGTATTCAGTAATAATGGGAAAGCTATGGATTATTTTAATTAGTAATTAATTTGAGCAAACTCGCGGGCGGATGCTAGCCTTTGATATATGAAAATAATAACAATTACCACATGAAACAATACGTAATTAATTAACAAGAAGCTCTGAAGTTAACACCGACGATAATTAAATCCAATGTCATTGTACGTAAATAATTATTTAACGCTGTTCAAACACAAAATGATTTTGTACACAACATTCCAATAACAAAGCGAGGGTTGTCCGATAACCTGAATTTACTGGAATAGTATAATTATTCCAGAGCACTACAAAAACGTACGTACACCACAAAGCGTTCAGTTGCTTTGAAATTTTACTCTCGGTTGAACATGTGCATCGACTGAAAATACTCGGTTATTAGTTTGACTCCAAGCTTCCATTAGAGTCCTTCAGTACCATACAACGAAGTCAATAGTTAACTTTATAAAATAAAATTGAAAAATATAAGGTAAATTTAAAATATATCTACGGTTATGTAGTCAAAGACATGTGGCTCACATTTACAGCTACCAGGGAAGCACCGAATGATACTTGACGGCAGTCTTTCAAAATGATAGCTACCCAGGGCAATTACCAATACTTTGGTTTCCTCTTCACAGAAAGCCTTGATGCACTGAAGGACTAAATTCCATGTCAGAGTGAGGTAATATTGAACCGCCCTCGTTTCAAGATTTCCACTCCTAATAAGACTAACAAGAACGGTTGGAATGTCTTGTATTTGAATTTGAATTCTATTTTTTAACTGACGCTATTTTCTTGATGAGCCTTCGAAGCTTCACCGGACGAATAGGGCGAGCGTTTCTAATGCTCAGCCGCTTAGGATAAAACTCAAGAGTGCCAAAGTCGCCAAACCTCGGTTTGGACTTTTGCCTTGGATGCAACATCGAATCGTTTGTTTATTCAAGATTAAGTACATTATTTTATAAATGCTTAAGTATTAACAAATCAACTACTCTTCACAAAACGTTATAAGAAAGGTTCTTTTGATAAGATGAACTGTAAAGAAACAGTAATTCTTTCGAATAAAAAAATCTGCAATACATTTTCTAATCAAACTAAATTTTAAATGTTACCTGCAGTTTATCTCAGTATTCCGCTTGAAAGATACAATTTGATTGTATAATATCAGTATTCTCGATATAATGAACTCAAATTCTATATACTCTAGCTTGAACTTTTATAAGCGATTTTAAAATCTTAAAACGTTTAGTGCATAACTGTAATTTATATAAATTGTTTCGGTTTAAATATGACATCAATAATTTTGCCTCAATCAATTTTTAAGTGAATATTTCTCTAAGCGTATTGTATTGAACAGTGAACAAAAGTCAACCGCCACAGTCACTTTGGTAACGTAGAATGATTTGCATTGCATTAAAATTATTGTAATAATAAAATAATAATATTTCGTAAATTTTGTATATAATCAGTGTTGTATTTCAAGTGTATATATTTTGCGTATCTTTATATATAAACTTCTTCTGTACGTGTGTATGTCATTGAACTCCTAAACGGCGGGACCGATTTTGATAAAATTTTATGTGCGTATTCCAGTGAATCCGAGAATGATTTAGATTCACAATTGGACCCAGTAGGTGGCGCTGCAGTTGACTTTTAGCATTTCTTTTATTATCAAGGCAGGGCAACGTCCGCCGGGCCCGCTAGTTTAAATATTAAAATTCTCTATTTATATCTAGATATATATAAATCAGTCGAACTTTAATATGCGTTTATTTACGAGTTTTCACTTCTATCCTGGTCTTAACATACACTCACTTTTTATGTGAGTCAGTATTTAATTGCAAATCGCTTGGACTTAGTGAAAATAGTAAATAAACATAATTCAGGGAAACTTTCAGTGCACTGTCATTGTATTTTACATACTCCGGTGAGTGGCAACACCACCGCGGGCGTGAATCAAATTCACGCTGCCACGGTCTTCGTCCGCAATCTATTAATTTAATTGCTTGCATTGTCACCTCGAAATGCCGTTTATTGTTTTACAGAACATTGTTCGAATTTTCGATTGCGGACAGTGACTCGGACTATATTATAATAGACGCGCTGAGTTGCATTAAAATGTGATTATAATGTAACTGGCAATAGATGTTTTTGAAATGTAATTTCTTACGGGAGGATTTTGAAATTCTAATCCGCAATCTTTTTGTGTGACAAAAACTGGTGGACGTAAACACTGCCGAGTAAAGTGTTGAAAACATCAGTTCACGTCCGATCACCAAAGTCAAGCAACGGCGGGCGCAGTCAGTACTTAGATGGGTGACCACCGGGACAACGCACGATGTTGGCTTTTTGTTTTATTCTTTTATTAAAATGTTTCCTTTATATACAAAAGATTCATTTCTGTCGTGTGTTTTTACGACACAACCCACTTTTTCTATATTAAAACAAAGTGAGGCCGTAAAAATGGTAATACATATCATACTATGAATACAATACATATTATGAATTCATTAATATTAAAGATGTAAATTAGATTGATGTACTTAATACATATAAATAGTTTGCTTGTACAAGAAGCAGTAGAAGCTACCCTAAGACCATGACCATTTTATTTCAATATTCCGTCTGTAGTATGAAGGTAAGTCAACTATACGTGAATTTTTACTATTGGTTTTGAGGCAATAATAAAAATTGTTCAAATACGTTATTTAAAACTAAATCAACTTTACCTCAATCAACAAAGCGGTGGAATATCTTTCCAGTAATGTGTGACACCATATGAGAACATATTTGCGAATTATATTATATTTTTAGGCAACAGAAAAATTAGCCAATCAATGATTTATATAGTTCTAGTATGTCTCGACTTTGATTAGCCTCAAAACTGGAAAATCTTTAATCCAAAGTAAAAAGAGTCACTATGTGACGTCATATAGTAACAGATTAGGCTTAGAAGAAAATTGACTTTTTCTCTATACAAGGGTATTATCTACACAAGGGGTGCGAGGGGTGTCGAATAACATCATAAGACTTGAGACACTCAAGCCACCCTCACTTGCACGTGGTGCACCCTGCTGAATAACGAACGAGGCAATAGCGAAAGCGGGGTGGTAGGGTTTTACAGCCTGACTGGGTCGCAACCACCATGTATACGGCGAAAAAGTCATAGTCATTCCCTTTTGCGGGTCGCGTTTCGGGATCAGCCTTTGCATATCCAGGTTTTCGCAGGCCGGCATGACAGCAGCAACCGGCGATGGACTCGGTGCTCGCCACTGTTTTTGTATTGTACTGTGCTTACCATCAGGCATAGTGGAGTAATTTTGTCATGCTAAAATAAAAAGAATGTTACGAATAAAAATGTAAAAGTAAAAAGTATTTATTTAACAAAATGATGTTACATGGCATAAAAATAACTGTAGATTCCTGCACTAGGAATTGAATCCTGTGTCGCGGGTAATCATTCAAAATTACGATACAAAATGTATAAACTGTTAGTGCTGTTAGTGCCTTACTTATTCGATGAAAGAGATTTATATATATATATATAAACCGTTAAATTTGCGCAATATTAATAACTAAACACAAACACAACACATGGTAATCATATCTAAGTAAATAAGTGTAGGTAGATATATAAATTGTCCTTAAAACTATATTTATTTTCATATCCTGCGTCTGTTTAAGAGAGAATGTGAAGAATATTTTCAGTCTCCTGGTATGTCATAGATAATAACCAGTTTGTGACTCTTGTTTTTGCTTCTATGAATGGAACTAAATTTAAATTTAAAAAAAATATTTACTAAGTCCAACAGAAACTTTGGACTTGAATAATATTTCTGACGTGTAATAAATGATATTTATGAATGCGTTTTAAGAAGTATTCAATTGCAATAGGAATAGATAATTAATATTATTTTCTACAAAGTGTAAATAAGAATAACGCTACTTGTCTCATTCAGATATACAGACAACTACACGTGTTAGAAAGACGTAGGTAAAAACTATAAGTTCCTTTTTCTTGCCGCATAGTTTCTCTTCTATTTTCCATTCTAGTGCCTATATTTATTCAGACATGTAAGACCTGTAATGACCTAGTTGGTGAACTGTCGATACCGTTTCACGCATCGTCTGTAATGCCACATACGATTAGTTACTAAAACGGAGGTCTATTCGAGCATTCTCCGACATCTGTAGTCACGCGTCTATCGGACATGTCCGTAGCTTTGGACAAGGGTTAGACGGCGGGTCGAACACCAAGGCGATACACTCGACCGGAAAATAACGCTTCAATGATATCATATCAGCAGCATTTTAAGTCATTTCAAAAACGAAGCTGACCGCCTCATACAACTGCGTTTAATAAATATTTTTAGGTTTAGCTAGCTTAGAGTCGGGAGGCTCAAGTCAACAAAGGAGTGGAAGATCTAAGTAATTCACTGCTTTATTAAAAGTAATATCAAGAACTTGCTTCGCGGTTGTGGTCTAATTTTGTAGTCATTAGTTTTTATTTTACACTAACGTATACCCACGCCTTCGTCTGCATCGTTTATTATTTTAATATATGTTATGCACACAGGATAAAATATTAATAAATAACAATACTTTTACTTACTTACGTTTTTTATCTAATAATGACGATATGACGTCATGTGTAACAGGATAACTTCAGGGAGACTACAATATGTGAACGATTGTGATGTCTGGAAATGACGCCCCTCTCTGTGCATCCACTAATAACTACTAACTAACGAATGTAACTATTTATGTTTTGTAAAAATATATAACATGAAGAGATAAACCAGATCGAGTTTCTTGCCGGTTCTTCTCGATGAATGCCTGGGGTAGTAACACCCTCTCACAGAAAACCGACGAGAAGTAGCAGTGCTTGGCATTGTTGTGTTTCGTTTCGTCAGTGAGAGAGCCGGATACCCACCTCCCCTCCACTCACCCTTCCCACTCCTCCCTCCCCCAAACACAGGATGGTAACGCACTTGCGACTCTCCTAGCGTTTCAAGTGTCTATGGACAGTGGTGATCACTTAACATTAGGTGACCCACCTGTTCCTTTGATGATATTAAAAAAAAACTGGGTCGGAGCTTCCGGTGAAAGAAAACATCGAGATGAAACTATAGCCTGGTATGGTTTTTTTAAGTCCGCCTGGCTAGCTACCACACTAAAATTGAAAATCTCTCGCCAATCACCTGTTAGTGTGTTTTGGTAACTACACTTGAGAGTTGAGAAGCAGTTCCCTCTAGGTTTTGCGTATGTACCATTGTATGTTGCGTGAAGGTGCTGGTTCAGGAGGGTTGCGGAAATTATGGAATGCGGACTCACCGGTGTTGATGATGCGGGTTTGAATACGGCGATATACCATCTGCAGAATATTGTTTTTAGCGTCTATGCGATTTTAACAGTAAACTTCACAACATTAGTGATCGGTGACTCTAGCAATTCATGCGTATGAATATGCGAGGTATCGTTTTCGTTGCGACCGTGGTAAGTATCGTGGCGTAAGTGAAAGTGATTGGAAGGAAGGAAGGTGGGCGGAAGGGATGCTTGTGCGTTCGGAAACCTAAATATATAACGCGCGCCAACAACCATCTTTAATAGCGTCATCATTTAACATAAGATAAAATTATCGTATTTGACCATAAGAGCTATAAAGTATGAACAAAAATCACGCCATAAAAGAGCAAGGAAAAGGATGGAAAAGTTACAATATAATTTTATAAATACATGTCTACCGTTTGACCTACTTTTAATAACTAAAACGGATGCTCTGTAGTGTTTGCTGAAAGCCCTAACCGCGATCGAGTACGTCGGACGTCTGTCTGGTCAACGAGGGTCGGACGGACGTCGGAGTGACACCGATAAGAACCCTACGATCGACCGATAAATGACACTTTACTGGGCAAATACTTAGTGTTTTTCTCAATATATTCTATTTAATATTACGTCTACGTATACAAAAATGTATGGATATCTGATATAAGTACTTTGCACTTTGAATTGTTTGGCCGCTAACACATCTGATTGCCACAAAAGCGTTTGATTTTATTTGTGCGAGATATACCTGAAAAAGTAAAATTTGAAACTAGTAATAGAAAGTGCGATATATAGTCGCTAAAATAACAAAAAGAATTAAAAACGCGCTATTGGTTGACGGTTGAATTTGACATCGGTTGGCACTGTTGTTATGTAATCGTAACATATAACTAATTAATTTTACTAGAGGGCGTCCAGCGGTCGACATTTGACCATAGTTCATTGATTTTTTTTAGTTTGAATTTTATTAGAGTTAATATCATTGTTGAATGTAGAATGAAAAAGGGTAATTGGAACGTAAGAGTAAAATAATACATACAGTCGAGCATAGCAACCTCCTTCACAACCTTTTTTGAAGTTCTTTATTGACAGATGTCAAAATGTCTTTTTTATCTACATGTGTGTAAATGTTGTGTAAAATTGAAGCAGTAGTGTGAGTAATGCATATTTTAATTAATTTAATGTACTTCTAATGCATTTTATATAAAATAAATAGCTTTCTGCACTTCCCCTCCATATAATCTTTAACTATGCCAAATTTCACGTTCATCCGTTCGCCCAATTCCGTTAAAAAGGGATACAAAATTTAGGCTTCACGTATTAATATAATGATTAGTGTTGCGTATTAACGTATAGTGACCACAATCGATTACACGTGTGTGTCGCGTCTTTAATTATCGCATAGTAACGCCTTCTTCAATGTTAAATGAGTTGCTTTTGCTCACGGCTTCTCTTTCTTTAACGTACTTTCCAGGATGGGGGAATGTGAATGCAAAATTGCATGATGAATAGTTAAGACGTGAAATCGTAACAAACAAACTTACTTTGGCATTTATAATATTAGTAAGGATTTAGTATAGTTTTATGATATGATTTTGTATAACTAGTTATTATGAGAGACTAACAACCTTCCGCGATTTGGTATGTATTAAATTAGAATTCTCTCTATCTGTTTTGGTATAGATTGGGTAGGTTTGGTGTACGAGTGGATTGACCGATTTATAGAAAATATTGCACACCGGACGCTTATATTATGATATGAGGCATGAAACGTGCCAGAATTGACAAGATTATTTACAAGATAGGAAAAATTGTCAACTTCTGGATTTGGTAAAAATAATATTAATAAAGATAACAATTTTAAATTAATGAAATATTGCACACATAATTTCAAAATTGGTAAAATATAACATTTGTCCATAGAACTTGTAAATAATGTAAAAGATGATTTTTTTAAATAAAATCTTATTTAGTTTTAACCTATTTTGATAACATTTCTGACACGGAAAGTATACGTAATTCCGACGTTGATATTATACAAACCATAAAATACATATATCAATTTCTAATAAAATAAAAGGAAAGCTCGAAGATAATTATCATATAAAAGGAGTACGAAGTCGTGGGCAAGGCTATTATACCAAAAATACTAACTGGTTAATATTACGAAAAAACACTGGTATAACTTTAAAAAAAGACTGACTCGAAAAATAGACGTAGCCGCTCAAGTGACAAAAATGTATCGTTCGTATTAAACCCGGTTGAATCGAGTCTCCCCGAGCCTAAAAACATTAATAAATCATGTCGCTTTAACGTACAATACCCAATACAAAGTGAAGTAGGCGCAACATGTACTTAGATAAGTATAATTAATGGTTTTACGCTAAAGCCCGCCGGCGAGCTAACTCACACAACACTTTTACACAATATATATGAAATTCTGAACTATTGTAGTTAGCGGCTGCGAAGTTATCTAGGTCAACTATTTTTCAAATCACAATAGGACAGTACAACTACAGTTCTTTGATTATGATTACTTTATTCAAATATAGGTACAGTACCCGGCTTTTATTTGGCACAGCGGGAAGAAACGCCGATGGGCCATCACAACTTCACCGGACTAATGGGGCGAGCGATTATGGCACTCAGCCGTTTGGGAACAAGCTCAAGGGTTCCGAAGTGGCCCAACTTAGGCTTGCGCTGTTGCCTTCTATGCAACAACGCGAATATAACTAAGCTAACCAATCATACATATAATAATTAGTGTGGCACACATGTGTACGAGCATTTATTCCTCACGAACTTAAACATGTATTTTGTATCTGTCAACTCGGTTAAACTAAACTAAACAAGTTCGAAAAAAAGGGAAAAAATAGAACCCTTCCACAATGTGTGTACCGTATGTGTGAGTATGCGGGAGCGAAATTTACCGCCAGACTGTGGCGGCGTGATCCGTAGTTAGACGGGCATGGACGTTCACACTCTTTGTTTGAAGAGTCTGGAGGGTAAGTATTTACTGATCGTCCATTGACGTTATTTTATCGCGAGGATCGGAGAAGATATTGAAGAAAAGTGTATTATTATAATTTTAACAATTATTGATTAAATTGCCCATTATAAAGTAAATCTTGGATTTATTGTTTAAATTGTAACGCCCAAATACTTTTTTATTTGTTGTTTGTTGTTGTATTGTTTATGAAATTACTACTCATCATTGAAATAATATTTGTGTATTTTACAGCATATTTATTAAGAAAGGTTAAATGGTATCTAACATCGTACCACAGACCTTAGGAACGGAGAAATTACCATAAAAATGTAGGGCAAAAAGTACGTTGAAGGAAAAAATAGTGCAGGCAACCCATGTCGTACGAAGGCGAGAAAAATCGAAACAAAACTGACACCGCGATGCACATCCAGTATTAAATAAATTTATATATATCATCACTGAACTTTCACTTCTATCTAGTGTACTGCGTTGCACAGGAACTTTTTTATTGAAACGTATATTTTCTCCATAATAACTAAAACCGAGATATACAATTTCTGTAGCTTAAAGTACTATTTTTACATTTATGACTCGTAAAAAACATATATGATAAAATTCTTTACTGTCGATTTAGCACAGTTTACGACTATTCCGGCCCAAGCATGTGTTTTGTAAAAATATAAAGGATCTGGTACAATTTGTAGTACTCATTATGGATCCTACGCTGCCGCGCAACACCTGGCCACGAGGGGATGTGTTAAAACCCACCCCAAACCAGACGGTCGCACATGTACTGGAGGTGCACACCGTGGGCAGATTGCTGAGAAGACCGAGCTCCAAGGCGGTGCTACCGGTTCCAGCGTCGGCGAGCAACAAGCGACGAGCTACCGACGAGCCTGCGGTGACATCATCAGAGCGAGGAGATACAGCGGCGTCGCCAGGACATGGAGTTGGTGCTGCGCACGAGGGGGAGGATGTTGGCGACGCACACGATAAGTAGCTTATAAATAGTTTTATACATAGATTTATTGATATTTTATAGAGAGAGCATAGATATAGATTTATAGACATTTAATATAGATTTTTAGATAATTCACGCGAGTATAATAGAATAGAGATATAGAATTGTAGGTATGTTACGTGTGTATCGAGTTATTGAATATGGAATTATGGTGTGATATTTATAGTAATAGGGAGTGAATTATGGATATGTAGAAACATGTGTAGAACTATAGAATATAGATTGACGTATGTATTGATTTATAGAATGATGTATGTACTGATTTATAGAATATGTGAATTATAGGTAGAATCATGTAGATTAATAGAGAAATAGGGACTTATGCATGCATAGGATTACTAAAGTACGGATTATATAGAATTGTGTGTTAGTATAGGGTGACTTATAGATTACATTCGCATTAAGTAGGGAATTACATGATAGAATAGATTAAAATTATACCGTATGGAACATATAACGTGTGTGTATGGAAACATTCGTAGAGAGAACATAATAGCATTACACACGTTATATACTATTGAATATTACGTTACGAGAATTATACGATCATATAGAACGGCAAATATGGAAGATTGCATAATTCAATATAGACAAACGTAATGGTTATAGAGGTACAAATTATACAACGGTTACTCGTAACGGATGTCTTTTATCTCAGGATTTTAGTAATTACAACGGTTTTTAAGAGATTTAATAATTATATGGACAAGGACAAATTTTATGCCGGCTGCCCTTTGTAATACTATTTCCTAGAGACTAGGTGGTGGATTTTGCCTTTGAATAAAGCAATATACTTGAATAGAGTCCGTTGATAATATTTGTTAAGACGTTACGGTATCCGAACGAGCCCAATAAAGCAATATATTTTATTTTAGGGTAATTGTACAAACAATTGTCGAAAGATGTAACTCCAACGGGATTTTATGGCTTTTACAGTAAAGAACCTACAGGTTCTCACGCAACGGCGTTGTAAACAGAAATTTCTAATTTTATTATGTATCGTTGTGAAATAAAATATGAATGAAATTAATATTATAACAAGGAATATATATGTATTACTGGCGAACATAACGTAACGATATGTAATATATAGAGTAAATGTGAATGTGAATATAATATATAGAGATTAATTATGTCACCCTATACAGATCGATGTAAATAACACACTGAAAATAGATTTACATATGAATATAAGTTAAGGTTTATGTAATAAGATTATTATAGAGTTATATAGAATTATAGAATAGAATATAGAGTTTAGTGCAAACCGGCACTTAATATAGAGATAACTTTATTCATATGTAAGATAGATATAAGATGTAAATTTTATAGTATAGATTGCATGCAAATAGATGATAAGAAATTGATATTATAGATATTTGATATATAAAAATATGATAAATAAATAGGAACGCGATATCCGAGCCAACGTATAGAGTCACGACGGCGGGGTACCGTTAGTCGCCGGCCCGATTTGCTTATAAGCACGTCCGCGCGGTACATAGATCGTAGTCTGATTCAAGAAGGCATCATAGAAACATAGAGTAGTCTGATCGCGCATCTTATTGAGTATCATAGAGTAGTTTTGATCGCATAGTTCATCGCGACAATATTGAATAGTTAATCGAGAAGTCTTCATCGTCAGCAGTAGTGCTCTGTTGGCTCGGGGACGCGGTCATTATACGAGAACCACGGTGTTTTCTTGCGACCACCCCGACCTCCGCTTCGTAATCCACCACCTTCATCGGCTGACTCGTGCATCATTGCACATCACCGAGGCACCTGCAAGACAACACCGGCATCCGACTGTCGCCACCGAGGCGGGCTACCGGCGCTCTCGCTACCACCTTCGAGAGTTCTACGCCCGCCCACCGCCGGGGAACGTCGCCTCGCCTCACGTCTCACCTCATTTCCACCTCACCCCGCCTAACCGCGGGCCGGTGACGTACGAGGACGAGAGGTGTCGCCATATTGACAGGCGGCAGCCCCAATGCTTGTATTATATGACTCTATATTTTGCAATATTGGCAGCATTCTACGTAATATACTTCAGTTGTTGTGCACAAGGCAAGTGAATAGAAAATAATACCATGGAGAGGAATGGAGACACTTACAATATTATTATCTATTCGACAATGGAAGTAATAATCTGGAAGATCAGTTGCCAAAAATAAAATAAAATCAATAAAAGTAAAAAAGAAGTTTGTTATCTTGTGAAATGAGTCAACTGCTATAAAATCCATATTATAGACTGTAAAATAAAATTATATGAGTATTAAAAAGAGTAGATATATGTATTGAAATGACATAAAACTCTCATTCGCTGATATAAAGTCACCTAATTCTGCATTCGCGAGGCGGCGCGGAGGCTCGAGCCCCGGTATTATTGGCGAAACCAAAAGCTTCCAATATTCATAGAGGGAGCATAAAAGCGAATAAATGGGCGAACCGACTTTTCAACTGCGCGTTCAGTTCGCCTGCTTCATGAGACGTCATTCAATGCATTTTTGCTTAAATAGCATTTTATTTGCTTTCAAGAAAAGTAGTTGAAAAAACGGATCCGTCATTTTACAAATAACTAAAATAGGTTACTCTTTATTCTTACAGTAATCACGTAACATACAGTCTATTGTTTGTTATCTCAATCTTTGAAACATTTGAATCGATTTTTAACAGGATTTTACTGGCTATTAGAGAACTTTTCACAGTATAACCTGGTATAAAAATCTGTTCGTTCTTCTAAGGAGGCTAAGCAATAAAAATAAAACATAACAGCGGTAACTTAAAATCGGTAAAGGTTTTATGTTGCAATCGAGATTTTACCATTAAAAAATCGGTTCAAAACTATTCCAGATTAAAACACGCAATTTTCGTGAAGCAGAAAACCAATTCTGGCTATGAAATACTGGCTATAAAGTAATAAAGTTTATTCGCAAAAAAATTTTTGGTATGTAACAGAGACACATTTCTTAACATTTGTATGGAAGCGTGTCTAACCTTTTTTGTAAATAAAAACAATGAATAAACCTAAATTAAATTCTGATAAATTATTTCCATGTAATACTGTATGCATTCCTGTACCGATAATTCAATTGTGATTACAATTTGATTTATATTTCTTGATGTATAATTATTAAGTGGTACGGCCGTTTATCAATTGATGTCACAACATATCATATTAAATTGAAGACAAATGGAAACAGAGGAAAACAGTTAGTAAAAAAAAATAACGTTAACTAATTATCTGAAATTTGAGTTGATTTATTATTTATTTAAGATTTCCTTACGTACAAACGGAACAATTAGAATTAGTATTATTAATAAAAAAACTCCACTGCAAAAACATATTCATAATCTATTCATATAGCTGCGTTTTATAAAACAAAGTCCGCTGCCACGTCTGCCTGTCTGTCTGTTCGCGATAAACTCAGAAACTACTGAACGGGTTTTTATGCTGTTTTCACCAGTAGATAAAATGATTCATGTGGAAGGTTCAGGTATATTTCTCTAGTTTTTTTAGTATTAGAGCGGAATAACGTTCGCCGGGCCCGCTAGTACATATATAAACTCATTTTATTTATAGATATCAAACTAGAATATTTTAAAACCTGCGTTATTCCTAAAATCAATACGAAATCTAACGACACCTCATCTGTTAAAACCCATTAAGTCTTTTAGGCTACTAGACGTGTTAAATAAACAGGCATACATAAGTACATGTGTACTCGAAAAACCTTACCTTTACCCTTACATCTGCGCAGTCAGAAAAAGAAACTTGTTATTATCAAAGGAAGAAAACCCAAATCAATGTCGCATAAAGTTTATTCAATAAGTGAAGCGCTCTGAATACAAAATAAATTATTTGAAGCCTTCCATTTCGGGTCCGGCGATGGAATTGAACGATGAAAATTTAAAAAGTCGCGGATAAATATACAAACCGAATCCAGCAATGGCCAGTGTTTTCCGAATAAATTTTGCATGTTGTACGAACACATAATAGTGATTTTATTTTTACTTTAATATAATACATTATTATACTGTTGCACCAGTGGGTCAGTTAAATACTGTTTGTATATCTATCTATATATATAATAAGAATGACAATGTAACGTGTCTGTACTCTATAGATTATAGATATAGATAGATTTTTGTGAAAAAAATTGGTGCAGGTGTCTCGGAATAAATAATGAAATACATTTCAATCATTGTTAGAACTATCTCTCTGCCTATCTGTTTGTTTGAACACGCATAACTGATAAAGTACTACGTTCACAATAAAACCATGCAAAGGAAACCATAAAGCATATCCTTGAGTAACATTTAGTCTTTGTTTCGTTAAAATCGGTTCACTCTATCAAAAGTTATTGTAAATTTAATGACGACGCGACTTAAGTACCAGAGAAATGTAGATAAGTAAATGGACTTACTACATTCAGATGATTTTATTAATAATAACTGTTTTTTTATAAGGTTCCAAGCGGAGGGAGTCGCGGGAACAGTTAGTTATGAATATATTTATACTCGTAAAGAGCAAATTTACGTATCATACAATTACACTATAGATGTACGTAAACCTTATAATGCTATATTGCGACCGCTTGATTTCTTCCTTTTAGTTTCTCGTCCTATTCGCTATGATATTCATAACATCGAATAGTTTGATAGCACATCTCATTGAGATAACATAGTAGTTTGATAGCACATCTCATTGAGATAACATAGTAGTTTGATAGCACATCTCATTGAGATAACATAGTAGTTTGATAGCACATCTCATTGAGATAACATAGTAGTTTGATAGCACATCTCATTGAGATAACATAGTAGTTTGATAGCACATCTCATTGAGATAACAAGGTAGTTTGATAGCACATCTCATTGAGATAACAAGGTAGTTTGATAGCACATCTCATTGAGATAACAAGGTAGTTTGATAGCACATCTCATTGAGATAACAAGGTAGTTTGATAGCACATCTCATTGAGATAACAAGGTAGTTTGATAGCACATCTCATTGAGATAACAAGGTAGTTTGATAGCACATCTCATTGAGATAACAAGGTAGTTTGATAGCACATCTCATTGAGATAACAAGGTAGTTTGATAGCACATCTCATTGAGATAACAAGGTAGTTTGATAGCACATCTCATTGAGATAACAAGGTAGTTTGATAGCACATCTCATTGAGATAACAAGGTAGTTTGATAGCACATCTCATTGAGATAACAAGGTAGTTTGATAGCACATCTCATTGAGATAACAAGGTAGTTTGATAGCACATCTCATTGAGATAACAAGGTAGTTTGATAGCACATCTCATTGAGATAACAAGGTAGTTTGATAGCACATCTCATTGAGATAACAACGTAGTCTGATTGCACAAGGCATCGTAGTAATATCGAATAGTTTGATCGCGCATCTTATTGAGTATCATAGAGTAGTTTTGATCGCATAGTTCATCGCGACAATATTGAATAGTTAATCGAGAAGTCTTCATCGTCAGTAGTAGTGCTCTGTTGGCTCGGGGACGCGGTCATTATACGAGAACCACGGTGTTTTCTTGCGACCACCCCGACCTCCGCTTCGTAATCCACCACCTTCATCGGCTGACTCGTGCATCATTGCACATCACCGAGGCACCTTCAAGACATCCACCGGCATCCGACTGTCGCCACCGAGGCGGGCTACCGGCGCTCTCGCTACCACCTTCGAGAGTTCTACGCCCGCCCATCGCCGGGGAACGTCGCCTCGCCTCACGTCTCACCTCATTTCCACCTCACCCCGCCTACCCGCGGGCCGGTGACGTACGAGGGCGAGAGGTGTCGCCATATTGACAGGCGGCGGCCCCAATAATACATGTACCATCTACTTTTAATGATTATTACTGCCATTGTAGAGTAGGTGTTACAAATGTCGTGTACTTAGTTCAATGTTCCAACAAGATGGTGGCTCCCTTGTTAGAACTTTCCCGGGATTTTTTGTGGCATCTTAGAATTCATGCTCTGTGGTATTATTTTCCATACACTCCACTTATGCACAATAACCGAACTGCAGATGATAGCTTGTTTTTTTGGCGGGATCTTGGTCTGTCATGTAGTGTATGTAATATAGTTTGTTTATTGTTCATAAGCGAAGTGAATGGAAAATAATACCACGGACCATGAATTCTGATATGCCACAAAAATTCCATGGAAAGTTCTAACAAGTTGGCCACCATCTTGTTAGTTCATTGAAATTATATCAAGAAACTTGTAATATCGATACTCACTTGACAATGGCAGTGATGGTCTACTAGAAGACTAGTTGCCAAAATGGAATGGAAGAACTTGTAATACTATTAACTACTCGACAAGGGCAGTAATAATCTAAAAGATTGGTTGCCAAAAATAAAGTTAAAAAAACCGAACTGTATTACGTAAAACTCCACCAATATTACAAAATATAGAGTAAATAACACGAGACTATGAATAAAATACAAAATCCACTATATGACGGACTAAAATGCCCGCCAAAAAAACCCTCAGTTGTCGAAACGTATTTTAATTTATTTATCTATGGTTGAAATAATCTATGGCTTAGCATTGTGTAATCTGTGGTGTTGAGTTTATATGAAAAACTTTTATTGAAAACAATTTATGATTGTTATTTTAAATTATATACTTATAATAAAGGAAATGATATTAATGGAAAATAACTTTTAATGTCATTTTATTTGCCTCGAGTAGAATTAAAATCATAGTTATAATTATTATTTGTATTAAAATACGTAGAATAAAGGTTTGAAATTGTTTCAGAAACTCTTTTTTGTTTTTATGCTATCATTTCCCGAAACAGCACTTACAAGTCTTATATACATACCCCTTTTATTAATAAAGATACACAGAACCGTTTTCCAGCTTTAACTGAAACCCAAATTTGATAAAGCTAGCACGTCGCTTAGCACAAAAGCCTTTAAAAAGAATCGTATCATTTCCTGTTCCCTGAACTCGACGACCCAAAAAATACCACATGCAGACACAACAAAGATTTTATAACCTAAAAAAATGAATCAACAATTTAACCCAAGGCGAATTTCCTTCGCCACCGCACAAAAAAAGAATAACAAAGCCGGTAAAAAAGATTTGGTAATCGTATATCAGTAGGCTAAAATGAGAGGACATCGTAAGGCGGGACAGGGCGGTAAAATGTTTATTTGATAAGGGTGGGATTAAAGAGAAATTCAAACATTACCTGAGGCGAAAGGCGCTTCCTGTAAAAAACGTAAGTAACGAGACATACTGACAATGCCACCAATAAACTAAGAATACTCATAATAAAAAAAAATTACAAAAAAACCGTCTTCGATGTGAAAAACTAATAAGGCACTGAAAAGCGAAAAATAACTGAATTATTAAATTAACCAAATTAAATAAAAAATATTGATATTTGCGCTACCTAATAACATATATTTGAAGATATCGATTAAAATACATTAAAAAAAATACACACAACCGAACGTAGTAACCACAGAGTACGTTAATAAAGTAATAACCTCCTCCTTTTTCGAAGTCGGTTAAAAATGTAAAACGTCCATAGATCAATGCGGTTCAAGATATTTATTTTTTGTTTATATAAATAATATTATGTTTATATATATAATATAATAAAGCTTAATAAAGAACAAAGAAATGCTTTAAATATAATCACTCGAACGAGTTCATCTACACTCTAAAATGAACCTACAAATAACCTTATATACTGATAGTGATAAAGGTTAGTAATCTAAAGACACGATATTATTGAAATAGGTCATTTCGATCGAGGTCGAGTTTTTATTACAACCACTGGGATACCATCAGAGCCTTCCGAACATAACCTGAATTGTAAATCCTACTGCAGCAAGAAATAGTAGGCGATTGAGTGTTCCATTTGTCGAGCCGGAAATTATTCGTTAAGAAATCTGACTAATTATTTGCTCTTGCTGCTTACAGGCTAGTGCCCCATCAGAATACCTCAGCAACAGTAACGTTGGACGACCAAAATTGGTTTGCAGAGCTTTGACCAGACTCCAGTTGACTGTTGGGGTAATATACGAGTTTATGATGTCTGTGAAGTTGGCATACAAAGATATCGGAATCGTGAAACAAAAATGAGTTCTGATATTCAAATCAATAGTTCTAGAGTTCCTGAAATTTAGGAAAATAGTTCTGCATATAAAGACTCCATAAGGGTATAAGACATATGAGGGTGCCAACTTCACGCAGCGTACAAAGGTCGTGACAGAGGAGTTCTGAAGAGAGTTCTGGGCTTCTTTTCAAACGGTGACAGCATATTTCCAACAGTACATATACCCATACACCGTCTTGTGCTTGACAGTTCTCCTTAAGCAGTAAGCAGGAGTTAATGTTAATGTTGACCATACTCCATAACTCCACCATAACTCCACCATAAAAACGGCATAGAAGTTGTGCACCGCTGACAATCTGCATTATTATGATTTTCTAAAAGGATAATATGTAATTCGTTCGAGCCATATAATGTAGCCGAGTTGATATAATAAATATATAGACCAAAATCGTTTCTTATATAGATAGAAGATGAAATAAATCAGTGTAAATAAACTTGAATAAACTATATATTAATGTCACAGTGTATCACAGTGAGTTATATTATAATTACGATTTTTGTAACAATTTATTCTTATTTTCAAACATATTTCTAGCTTTTATTTAAACGAGCACTATTTTAAAATTCAGACCTTATTTTTAGCATAGAGTATTTGCATTTCTTTTATTTACTGAACATCTCGACCGTGTATCACTTTTTATTTGGGCACTCGAATGTTATTGAGTGGAATATGCGTGAGTGAATATACTTTGTTTGTTGTAAAATTCAATCATAGTATTTACCATACGGCGTTTATATCATTTTATTCTCATTATAATAGCAAATTTAACTAAACTTATCGTTTTTCTATAGCAGTTAAATAATATGTTCAGCGTATTTTTTAAATTACATTCAAGATATTTCTAATAGAATATGTAGCGATATTTTCTATTATAGCGTTAATAGCTTAATCCAAATCAGCATCTAATAAGAGCTCTTTATTACTACCATTTTATTATTATCCGATTTTGCCTGAGGGTCCATTCCCAAACAAAACAAAAGCAAAATATCAACCAATATACCACTAAAAAATACAAAAATTCTGTGTTGTGTTTCAATTGCTATTTCACTCGATGAAATGGAAAAAAGATCACGTGTAGTTTAAAATATATATTTTAACGATAAACATCGAAGCCGGACTTCGAATTTTATCTGTATAAACAAGCTCGAACCCGAACAATATTCGAGCACATTTCCATAACAGTAAATTCCGTGCAGACGCACAGAACACCCGGAGGACGGGCCGTTATCAAATCAGCGCTGGATAAACTCCGGAATAATAATCGCGGCTGACGTGGCTCGTTACATAAATTTACATAAAATTATTCATAAAAGGAAAATATATCGTTTGTTTTCTGTTTCATTTATGTTTTCATAGCACAGTTCGCTTGTAATAAATGTTATGTTTGGTGTTTGTTTAATGGGGATTTTAATTTGTTTGATTCAGTAACATAATGTTTATTGTCCCTCCACGTATCCATCCAACAATTCAGCCAAACGATCGGGCTAGCGTTTCTTGCGTCACAATCTTCGTCAATTTTCGCCTAACCTTTCCTGTTATGCTTTGTCTTATGGCTTGCCCGTTGCTACTTAATTTATGAGAGCTATATCGTAGATTTCGTTCTACTACCGTTGTCCATATTTATAATTCAATTATGCAAAAAAATCAAGAAATGTACCGTGGTTTTTTTTAATAGATTTGTAAACAACCGATTTACAACTATCATGAAATTGTTTTTTTTCAAAATACTCAAAATATGGACCACACTAGTGCTCTCATATTTAGGGAGCAATGGATACCCCAACCATTTTTGAAGGTTATTTTATTAAATATAGTCCATACTTTATAATTTTTTGACGGTATAAACACTATAATGATTTATTTATAATTCGTTCACAACAGATATCTATATATCTGTAATATAATCTGCTTAATCGGTATAATACAATTTCTTTGTAGAATTTGATCAAATGAATTTACTTTAAAAGCCTGATTATTCATATCCAGATAATTGGTAACATGTTTTTATATTTTAAAACACAACATATTTAAACACTTACGTATCGTCCAATTAGTAAGTGACAAAAATTACATCACTATTTTAAATTAAAGTCTAGTCTATACATATAAAGAAAATTGAGATGTCTATTATTTGTTTGGGTTAATCTCCAAAGCAAAACCGTTTGTGCTGAGATTTTCTTTGTTGAAATTTTTTTTAGAATATTATGTACGATATATTACAATTAAAAAAACAAAGTCCTCTACCGCGTCTGTCTGTCTATCTGTTCGCGATAAACTCAAAAACTACTGAACGGATTTTCATACGGTTATCACCAGAAAATAAAGTGATTCATGAGGAAGTATTTGGTATATCATTTGGCAATGATTTTTTTATAATCAGGGCGGGACGGGCGGAGATGATTGTTTTTATGAAACAACAAATATAATTCACCGAGCAATAGCTAGTCACTAAATTACAATAAAATTCATTAGTTTATTTTCGTAATTTGTAATTAAATTCACTTAATAATTATAACTTACATAAATTAGAGCTCTCGTTTCAAATTTGATTCACTGAATAAAATTCAAATGTTACTAATTAAATTTACACAGTAACAATTATTTTCTAGCAACAAACGAAATAACTTTAATTCAATCGCGACAAATAACAGTTACAATATAATTATAATAAACAACAATCAGAATGTGTTATTACTTTTTGTGAAAACTCAATCGAAATAGCGATCAACAATAGTTTTCGAGTTTTATCAGCACAAACGATCGTAGCTATAATTTCATGTTAATCCAGTCGCTTGGGACATACGGAGCTGTGAAACGTCGAGCTGTTATCGTTTATAGTCTGTACCCAACTGAAAAATCTGAGATCGGAGTAATAATTATCTCTTTGTATTACATTTTTTAATAAGGTATTATGTTTGTTGTTACGTCCTCGTTAGTAAAGTTGTTAATTTTTATTTATACGTTTATTTAAAAGTGATTAATATCAGTAACAGTATTCAGTATAGCTATTGGAAATTTTTGGTAACATAATTGTTGAGTTAATTAATAATTAATTATAGTTATTACTAGCTGTGCCCGCGACTTCGTCTGCATGGAATGTTATGTAAAAAACAGTGATTAATAAAGTCATCTGAATGTATTAAATCCATTTACATATCTACTTTTCTTTAGTACTTACGCCGCGTCGTCTTTAAAATTACAATAACTTTTGATAGCGTGGACGGATTTTAATGAAACAAAGACTAAGTTATTCTCGAAGATATGCTTTATGATTTATTTTGTTGAACTCAGTACTTTAGCAGTGATGCGTGTTCATACAAACAGACAGACAGACATTTCTAAAAATGATTGTAACGTATTCTATTACTTATTCCTAGATTCTTATTAAATGTATAGATTAATCAATACGTGTTTTTCAAAAAAGTGAACAGTTGGAAAGAAAACTAGACCATTATAAGAGAAAACAATAATCACTAAATATTAAAAAAAAACAAAGTCATCCGCCGCGTCTGTCTGTCTGTTTGCGATAAACTTACAAACTACTGAACGGATTTTTTGCGGTTTTTAACAATAAACAAAGTGACTCATGAAGAAGCTTTATGTAAGTTTTTGTCAAGCGTTTGTGTAAATTGGTTGAAATATAACGATAATTGTTGGAAATGTCGGAAAAAATCAAGCCGTCTGGAAGTTTTCATCGAAAACGCTGGCTAGGAGATATAAGAAAATTATTAAGAAACTAAACAACGCAAACGACGTCGCGGGTATTAGTTAGTTTAAAAAAAAGCACAAATTGGATAGATAGACATAAGACAAGAATCACTTTGACTATGAATTAGCAGCATCCATTTCATTTGTCGTAGTTTATTTGTTGCTTAATGTTGTTCCATTTCAAACAGACATTTCAATTTTATTTAATTGTAAGCAAAAACAATTTAATAGTTATGTACTTCATCCGAACGAAACCACGGGAATTCCTACTATACAAATAAATAATTCGAACGTATAAGTAATCAACAAAGGATAACTCAATCCAACAAAGTGGTGAAATTTAATTAGCCGAATAGATTATGTCGGGTTTCCTTTCTCTTTGTTTTCATTTCACTCAGCTCAAAACTGAATTGTTATTTAATTTAGTGGAAGTTTAGATAAGCAGTAATCCTCTGGAAACGGTTACTGCTTCACATGATCTTATTTAATAACTATTCAAATGTATATATCGTGTACATTCTGTACTGAAAACGAAGAAAATGTATCCAACATTTAGTTTCAGTTACACTTTTATTGGAACACAGATATACGCATTTACATACTTTTATATATTACGTGTATGTTTCATTATTCTCTTAGACTGATCTTTATTTTAATAAATCTCATAGTTCAGTAGTAACAGGTCTAATTTATTTATTTAATTTAATTGTATGACTAAATGCATCCTCCTTTCACAGACTTTTCTGTGATGAGCAGATTGTAAAGTTCTACGTTTGCACGTTAAAATAAAATAAATATATAAATAGCTGTAAATCTTTATGAATTACTATAACTAGTTTGAAACTAAACACCCGTGTTTAAAAGCTATATTTATTTATATTGATAAAGTGTCAACAAGTTTTCGAAATTTTAACTTAATAATTAAATATTCCCAACGGATTGTAATATAACATACATAAAATTAAAGTCAAATAAACCCTAAGATACTGCTATAATTTTAAACTTCATGAATGTTAGCGTGTGGCCACAATCCTAACTCATAGTAAATGATAATGTCGCTTAGGATTACGCTGAAACTAAATCTAGAGAAGGACAAGCTCCCAATTGTAGCTACCAAAATACACGTATGGTTCCTTACACGTATGGAAAGAAAAATCTTACCACTATGCTAACATTTTACACGATATTTTCCTTGGCCGCAAACTCAGGCTCGCTACAGAATTTTAACCGTCATCAATCGACATAATGTCTGAACACCCTACCGATATATATAGCTCTAAAGTATGTACACTCGTTTAACGTTTATTACTCATTCAAGATTACCGGTTGAAGCTATTACCGGTTCCAGCATGGTCGGCTCGGCCGGGATAATATCACCCGACTCACAGAAAACCAACGTGAAGTAATAGTGCTTGTTGAGTTTCGTTTGGCAAGTGAGAACGCCGGAGGCCCACCTTCTTGAAAAGGCCGGCAACGCACTTGCGACTCCTCTGGTGTTGCTAATGTCTATAGACGGCGGAGATCACTAACCATGATCCGCCTGTTCGCTTGCCCCCTATAATATATGTTGAAAAAAAAGTTAAGGAGACAAATTCCAAAATTGTAATAACAAACGATTTCAATCCAAGCTATGATAACTATAAATTTCTTTGAATTGTGATACCCTATAAAGATTCAACAATCATCTTTGGAAAGAAACTGAACGTGAAAAAGGGTTGTCATGAGAAACATTCTACAAATCGAATTTAACGTAAATTAAACAAATCCTTGATTATGTTAATCCTTCGACATCCTTTATCTAGTCCTTACCTAGAGAACATTTCAATTTTTATATATTCGCTCGTAGGTATTTCAGTTTATTTTCTAGAAAAATATTCCCATTACAATATTGCTCGTCTCAGAAGAAATAAAGGTATAAAAGGGTTAGGATTTACTACGATCTTTTGAGGGTTTGCGAGACGTTTTAAATTATTCTTGCATATATAAAAAGAATGTAAGTAATACATATTTTACATCTTTGAATAAGTAAATTGTTTTCCAAGTTACTTTTATAAGATAATCTTTTTTAGGTTTCATATAGTCTTGTGTCTCTGAGGAGAACCAGAGCTCCTTGAATAAGACTAGGAGATTCCTATCAGTTTCGTTGAATATTAAAAAATGGCAAAGGGTCAATCGAATCCAAATAATCAAAAACAGTCTATAATAGTTCTTATGCCAATACCTTCAGTAGTTTCACATGATTGAGCCTCCATAGAACTGCAATTTTTTTTTAATTATAGTAATACGGCAAAATGTCTGCACTGTGCCTGATGGTAAGCACAGTACAATCCATAAACAACGGCGACCACCGAGGACACACTATCCATCGCCGGTCGCCGCTGTCATGCCGGCCTGCGAAAAGCTGGATATGCACAGGCTGATCCCGAAACGCGACCCGCAAAAGCGAATCACTATGACCAGATTTTCCGCCATATACATGGTGGTTGCAACCCAGTCAGGCTGTAAAACCCTACCACCCCGCTTTCGCCATTGCCTCGTTCGTTATTCAGCAGGGTGCACCACGTGCAGGTGAGGTTGACTTGGATGTCTGTCTTAAATGTTATTTGACACCCCTTACACTCCAAAATTTAATTGTTATATATTTTGATCATTATATATTATAAAACAAAGTCCTCTGCCACATCTGTCTGTCTGTTCACGATAAACTCAAAAACGACTTCATTCTTCATGGATTTTCATACGCTTTTTACCCGTAGATAAAGTGATTCATGAGGAAGTATAATTTGTCAAGATTTTTTTTATTATCAGAGCGGGACAACGTCCACCGGGTCCGCTAGTTTAGATATACGAGATAGATTAGAATCGTAGAAGATAGATTACAATAATAATTATAATTTATTAAATTCAGATATTACATGCATTTGTGTTTATTACTAAAATTTAGCCTATGTTAAAGGCATACAGCATGTTTAAGTACTATTTACAAATTACGTTCATCACCCACACAATCAAAAGTTATTATAAGTTATATTTGTGCACACACTTTTTAACAACTTTATCCATTTGTGAACCAACAAACTATCAGGTCTACTTGATAACATCTTTAAGACATTATTTAAGCTGCCACACATTCGATCCATCAGGGAGTTTGCTTTTTTTCGAATGATTGCGTAAAAATTATCCAGACAAGGTTCAGCAAACATACCAGATGCACTACAATATCGAACAGCTCCAACAATGCATTATTGGGCCCTGATGACAATTTACGATGACGGCATCCGATTGCGCAATTTTGAAAAACAAATGCCTTTAAAACTATTTCCAAAAACCAACGTGACATCCGATTCGCTACGAACATTACCATCCGATGCCAGTTAGCAACATGATGCCAAGGGGCGGGTGGTATCCAATGAAAGATAAAACAACATTACTACATATGTCTTTGATTATATTGAGTTATCCCTACCCAGAAATTGTATGTAGGTCACAATTATGACCCAAAATAATCACAAAACATTTAATTTAAAGGTGCATCAAGAAAACTTAGAAACTTACTACAAAAAAACGGTACGCTAAACCAACATTAATTAGACGAATATCAACACCTCTACACTCTGTGTGCTGGCCAGTATCTTTGTCATTAAGTATCATTATCACTGTTGCCTGTTCTTGTCTTCTTCGTGAATTAAAAAACAGAATCCCACTAAAATTCTAGTCTTAGTAATAAAACCCCTCGTTAATGTAAAAGAACGTTTCTTTTCTCGCTGTTTTTTTTTAAAAGAAAACTTACCAGAAACACCCTGCTTAATTTATGTTTCACCACGTAAATCCCCCTAAACAGTTTGTCTCCCAAAATTTCCCCTAAAACAATAGAACCCTCCGAATTTACTTAATCCGACAAGAGTATCATAATTAGAAATTACTTATCTTGAGTGTTCAGAGCAATTCATAGTTCAAATGGCGAAACTCCTGATCTAGGACTAATTCGAACAATATCTATTTGATAATTAACAACAAAAGATTACTTCATATGAATACGTTTTAAATGACAGCATAATAGATTAAACACGTTACCCACAGGATGAAGTAAATATGTATTGCTTCATACATATGTAATAAGTATTAATATAGGCTTTATATGGAAACAAGACGAAACACTACTAATTTACGGCGAAACGTTTTCGTGCTAAATATGATGGTCCTTGAAAAATGTGTTTATTATTTTATGGTAAATAACTGTTTTATCTGAACCCCTATATCTCCTTTACTGATTTTACTGCCTTAAAGTTCCTTTACAATAGGTTAAACTGTTTCCAAGACTATCCCGAACAAACAAGAGTCACTTCAATATATTTTAAATATATCAAAATCTAATGTCATGATGTTTGTCCACAATGAACTCCGAAACTACTCAACCTATTTTCATGAAAGTTGTCATTTATGTATAATTTGGTTCAACGTGAGAGATAAGATAATTTATATTTCTATTAATGGCCTCAATATTTTTTTATTACAAATTAAATAATTGTCAATGTTGATTATTGTTATTAATTGTAAGCTTCATTAGTATCGAACAGATGGCGCTTTAAATTAGTTTATTGACAGAAAGCTGTAGAGCCGACTGTTATAGATATCTCAGAGATGGCGCCACGTTTTAACTTTGTAAATAACTGAGCCACAGCAACGTGTGGCCGGAACACGAAATATTAAGTAAGTAATCATTAGGCTCGTTAATATCTTCGAATAAGTCTTTTATTACGAAGAAAAAGTGTTTATTGACTGAGAATTATTTGTGTCTATCCAAAACAATCCAAAAATATTTCATAGATATACAAGTTGTGACGCAAAGACAGATTTCAAAGCCTCTTCAGTACCTTAATCCCGAGTCCTTGAGACTGGCCCATTCATCCTTCATCAACATTTCATATATCGATGGGCATTTGTCCGGTAGGGGACGACAGTGTGAACAACAACCAGAATAAAAACGACTCTGTACGTGCTATCGAAACTTAAAGCGAGAGGCCGACTAAATCTGGTTGTTCCACATCTGGGTAAGCTTACGGGCGACTTTGGACAGTCCGTACGAAATAATATTACGCCCTTTTATTATAAAATTGTGGTCATTACTCACGCGGGAAGGGTCTTCTCTGTATTCAATATTATGACGTCATATGTTATGTTTAAATGTTTGTTTGCAGTAAATTTATATAGATACTAGCTGACCTGTGCATTTTCGTCTGCACCAAATCGGTTATCGTCGTTTCAATTGTATTTCTCAACGTTTATTTTAAATTTTATTTTTTAAATTTTAATAATCTTAATACCCGATTGCAGCCAGACCTACCGTTTCCAATTGTGAATCCAAACTATCAAGGGACTCACTCAAATATATACCCAGATGGTATAAAAATTAGACACGCATCACTGCTAAAATACTGTGTTCACGATAAAACCTCATCAAGAAATTCATAAAGCATATCCTCGAATAACATTTCGTCTTTGTTTTATTGAAATTAGTTCACTCTATCAAAAATTATTGTAATTTGAATGACAGCTTGAGTTTTGTACGAGAGAAAAGTAGGTAAGTAAATGCAATTCAATTTCTTACAAAAACAAGGATATTTACATGTATATTTTATAGTATCTAAGACACATGAAAACGCAAGAAGTCGCGGGCACAGCTAGTCTTGTCTATAGTGATGGTAATACAATCGACTATAACTGTCGATTCTCAGAACGCGGCATGAATCGATTCTCATAAAAAGGAAATAAAATTAATTATGAAATAACTCGGTATTCACGTCGCGTACGCTTGATTGAATTCGGTTCATTACTCGCAGAATCAGAAGAAATCATTGATACTCGACGAATAAATTGGTATGTTATTGAAGAATATATGACAAAATTACATTTACATACGCCATACAACCAGATATTATATAGCAACGTTTAGATTAAATCTTGTGTATGATAAATTTTGAGATCAAGGTACTAAGAGGCTTTAGATTTATGAAATGTTTTTAAATGTTTTAAGGTAGAAACAAATAATACTCCGATTAAAAGGTTTTAAATGAGGGCCCTATGTCATCAGGACATCATGGCGGTGTCACTGATCGAGTCACCGTGGTGTCTTGAGTTACCAAGCGAGAAAAACCAAAACAAACAACAGGATTATCAATTACAAAATGACATCGTGGGCACATAGTTTTAAGTCGAGGAAGGGGCATCCTTGGTAGCGCAACTGGTGGCGGAATGAGTGAGACACCAAATAGCTCTACACTTATTAATCGTTGCGGTACCAACAGGTGATTCAGTTGCAGGCAACAGCCTTGGTTATGCAACCAAGTTGATACCAAGTGAGGTACCCTCCATATAACTGTATACATTTTGTCAGTGGCGCCGTCATGATGTCCTAATGAAATATAGCTCTAAAACTTATCATGGGCCCTCTCATTTTGAAATTCCCCTTTGAAATTCTAATCGGCAACGTTTTTCTGTGATGAAAAGTGGTGGGGGTAAGCATTATGTCGTGCAGAATGTTTAAGACATCGCTCCTCGTCCGATCACCGAAGTTAAGCAATGTCGACCGTGGTCAGTTCTTGGAGGGGTGACCGCCTGAAAACACCGCGTCGCGTTGTCTATTTGTTGTATTTTTAAAAATTAAAATATTACCCTTTAATATAAAAGTGTCAATTCTATTGTGTGTCTTTACGATACATTCTGTTTTTTAATAAGCTGCTGTATCAATAAATACTTTATTCTTGGTAACGAAAGACTTCTTCGAAGATATTTCGATCCTAGTAATTAATTACTTAATGATTCATATTGCAAATCTATATGTAATATATTGGAGTGATTCTTGTTTGTTCGAGTTACTTTTGGAATCAGTTTGACCGTTTGTAAAGAGACTTTTCTGGAAGTAATGTCAATAAAGGGTATATAGAATTACAGAGAACACTTATTTGCCATTCTTATATGACGTGCTTCCGTGAATTGTCATGTAATTTAATGCCTTGTGTTCACAACATGTTAAAAAAATTACATGAAAGAAATACTTTGTTTCTTACAGCCAATCTTCTAGTAGATTATTATCACCATTGTCGAGTAGATATTACAAGTTTCCTGCGATAATTTCAATGAACTATCAAGATGGTGGCCGTCTTGTTAAAGCTTTTCAGGGAGTTTTTGTAGCAAGTTAGAATCCGTTCCGTGGTATTATTACAAACCTTACAAACACCACCAATATTACAAAATATAGAACCCGAATAACGCAAGATTCTGAATAAAATATAAAACCTGCTACATAACATTTTTTTTATAGTAGCACGGCAAAATGACTGCACTTTTCCTGATGGTAAGCACAGTACAGTCCAAAAACAATGGCGACCACCGAGTGACACACTATCCATCGAAGGTCACCGCTGTCATACTGGCCTGCAAAAAGCTGGATATGCACAGGCTGATGCCGAAACGCAACCCGCAGAAGCGAATCACTATGACGGGCTTTTTCGCAATATAAATGGGGGTTGCGACCCAGTCAGGCTGTAAAACCATACCACCCCGTTGCCATTGCCTCGTTCGTTATTCAGTAGGGTGCACCACATGCAGGTGAGGTTGGCTTGAATGTCTCAAGTCTTATGATGTTATTCGACACCCCTTACACGCCAAAAGACATGACATTCCAAAACCCCGTCAAAAACTTCAGAAATACTAATTTATTTTTATGTGATTTACCGTTTTCAAATTTGAAGGAAAATATAAGTATAGTGTTATTGACTACGTCCGGTACCGCTACGACACCCTCGAGAAGCGAGACTGCAACGCCACCGGAACATAACACTAGCGCCGCCATATTAGATACATCAATTCTTTACAACAATAAGAACGATTATATAGAATTAATGTATTACTTAAAAATGTTAATTTAATCGTTATTACTATTTTTGTGTTACTAAATTATTTTGACGAAATTTGAGTAAATAGTAATTGATTTGACTTCTACAGTGTATCACATAAAAGGGCAAGGACGTTGTTGATCTGCACGCAGACCGTTCCGTCCGCAACAGGACTTTCACAGTGATTTCCGCGTTTCCGCGTTTACGTTTGTCCTGCGCGACGATGCTTCCCACTGCCGCCGCCGCGACTTGGCCGGCGACGGCCTCGAGAACCACCAAAAAAGGCCCTTTTCAGGGACAAACAGAATACCTTTCGACGACCCAAGCTACGCCTATGGACCTGACTGCCACAAAAACGAAGACTATCGCCTCTCACACCGGACACCGCACCTCTGTGCCCGCTTCTCACTCCCAGCTTCGGAGGCGCGACAGAAGTCACCTGGCGGGGGGTCAACATCGACAGTCGTGCACGAGAATGATATTGTCACTCTCGCCGAGCTAATTTCAGCCCGGATGCTGTCGGTAGGGATGACCCGCTGGATGGCGCTGTACTTGCATCTCCGGGAGGCTAAGGACGCGATCCCGTAATCGGCCCCATCATGACTACCGAACAACAAGAATTGCCGCCTAAAGTATCACCAGAAATCCAGTCCCCGGAGACCGAGTCCCGAAAAAGACGAAACGCGAGTCTCAACGCCGCGCGGAAAACTAGCGGCGCAGGCGGTCGCACCCACGCCAGCGCCCGCTACGTCGCGAGGGGTTGATCGCGAGCAGCCTCCCCGTATCGTATACGGAACCCGCGAAAGCTTATAGCTTATACCGCACGAGCCCAAGACCACTGCCATCGTATGACGCGATCACAGCGCCGCCGAAGGAACTAAAACCCAGCCAATCAGAAAGCCTCAAGCAACCAAGGCCGCCACAACGTATAGCCGACAAACAAACTGAGAATTCCATAAGACCACAACAACAAGGTATAGCCGCCACTGAAAAACCGAAACACGGACAACGCCTCCCGCCGAGACCCCAATGTTCTCGCATACGGGAACAGACTCCTATTCATCCCGAACGACGCCGACGAGTATCACATGATATGTGATTACCTGCCCCAACTGTGGTGGTGCGCACCCGGCGAATAACAAGACACGCTGCCCCGTGTTCATGCGGGAGTGGAGAAACCGCCGAGCAGGCACCGCCGTCCGCCGCCCGGACTAACGGTCCTAGGCGCAAGACTGAGGCCTGGCCGGCTGAGAAGACAGTCACAGTTACAGAATCTGCGGAGGCGTCCCTTATGGCCACCGCTAACAACCCCCCTCAACGAGGCGAAAAGAAGAGAGCCAAAAGTAAGCAGAGGAAACACCCACAACTATGCGAAGCCCGCGCCCCCCACTCACACCAGAAGAGGAGGCGAGTAGAGAACGAATCGGAGCGCTATGGAAGAGAATAGAGGAACATCTACCGGGGCAACCACCAAGGGCGCTCATCCCACATAGACACCCCCACAGAAGGTGGGGGAAGAGCAAAACTACCGCCAGAGGGGTAACCCTAATGCGGTCCCCTCGTGTGCCCTATAAGGGGTGCGCAAGATGAAGCTCCGCCGAAGCTCCGCCGATCTGCACACACTCCTATATGGAAGTTATTGTAAGGCGAAGCTCTGCCCGGTATACAGAGTGTTACCAACCGGCTATAACGTACTATGTAACAATAGTTTGTTATACATAGATTACAAATAAAAATTGTAACTTAAAAACGCCATTCTTTTTGGTGGGATTTTTATCTATCGTGTATATTGACTTTAGTGTTTTAATCACAATTAACGTGGATAAGACAAGTAGTAATAAAAGCATTTTTACGAGTACAAAATTGCTGGCACAAACGAATTTATAATTAAAGTGCGATTTGTAATCCGCCGCTGCCTTCTATTTTTGATCAAAATCGTTATTATTCATACTCATAGCTTAGAAACTACGAGAAGCTTAATTTAGACGTTATCTGAGAGTCCCGCGCCTTGAAGTGTCATAAATAATTCCCAGACTAATCTGTAACTTTAGACTGACTGTTCCAATTCTAAAGATGGAAAACCTAGAATATTCAAACCAGAAATCCAATCGCAACACACATTAAGCATTTGTAAAATTTACGCGATAAAATCTGTTTTAAAATAAACAAATACAATCGAATGACGAGATTTATGACCAATTGAAAGCCAAATTGTATATATAAACGTCCATTGTATGCGGTTAATTAATTTTTTTTTAAACGAGTCGAGCACTATTGGTAATGTCTTATTCAATATTATAGAAACATGAGTTCTCAATTAACTGATTCAACGATAGTCAAACGTCGACGTTGAGTTTTTGGCGGGATCTCGGTCTGTCATGTAGTGGATTTTATTTTTTATTTATAATCTTGTGTTACTTGACTCTATATTGTGTAAAATTGGTGGTGTTTTATGTAATATAGTTTGTTTATTGTGCATAAGCGCAGTGAATGGAAAATAATACCAGGGACCATGAATTTTGAGATGCCGCAAAAACTCCATGGAAAGTTGAAAGATGGCCACCATCTTGTTAGTTCATTGAAATTATATCAAGAAACTTGTAATATCGATACTCACTTGACGATGGCACTAATAGTTTACTAGAAGACTGGTTGCCAAAAATGGAATGGAAGAAGAACTTGTAATAAATACTATTAACTACTCGACAATGTCAGTAATAATTTGGAAGTAATGCAATGTAATCTGGAGAAAAGACTTTAATTAATTTTCCCATCTGTTTACAAATCTTAATTTTACGTAATTTTTTTTTCACAACATATCAAAACACAAAAGCCCTTTTTTTAATGAACCTGCTGGATGTAAGTCATTTGAGCCATCCTTCACTGTATGGAATAAACGTAAAAACAAATATCTATTTTATGTAATTAAATATTTTATGATTACAGAATATATGATTATTGTAAGATTTTTGCGTTAATATTAACTGGAAGTAGGATTGTCGAAAAACATCTAGCAGTACTACAAGCAAACACACAAACAAACAATAAACAAGAAAAACGGACCTAGGTATATTTTCTTTGTGAAATAATAACTGGTTAACTAATAATTTTAAACTTATTTATTTTAATAGTACCCAATAACAATAATTTATGGCAATAAATAAATACTTTATGCAATAAAAAAATCTACCCACATTAATAAATCCCATAACTTTTCCCTCAAAACGTTCCCAGCGATGATTAATGGGGACTTTGTTGTTACAAATTGAGATCTCGTTGCGCTCCCGAGGTATAAATACGGATTTGTTATTTCTGCTTAAGCTAATACTTATGGCAACTTAACTATCAATTCATACATTTTTAATATATAAATCTACTAGTGTTTGCTCGCAGTTTCACTCTTATTAATGTAGATTTTCTGAATCCTAAGGAACAGTACTTCTTTCTCATTCAAAAGTACCCCATGTATTGTCATGTACCCCTGGTTAGATATTCTTCTTCTTCTTCTTCTTACCCTTATCCCACATAAGTAGGGCCGGTAAAACATGTTTGTCATGTTGTATAAGATTTGGCTTAATTTTTACGATCGGCCGCCTGCCTGACATCAACCCTCCTTGGGATTAAAAATTATTAGTAGTATTTCATCAGGATTGGTTGAATAGTTAAAGCGTGACAACCTAACAAACTCAGATTCGCATTATAACAATAGTTGGGACTAGTTGGATACGCATAAATTATATTAAAGTGATTCTGATTTATCCAGCCTGTAGCGACACACAGCTGACAGTCAACGTTGCTTTTTTTTTAGTAGCAAAATGACTGCACTGTGCCTGTGTGCACAGTACAATCCAAAAACAATGGCGTCCACTGAGTGACACATTGTCCATCGCCGGTCGCCGCAGTCATGCCGGCCTGCGAAAAGCTGGCTATGCACAGGCTGATCCCGAAACGCGACCTGCAGAAGCGAATCACTATGACGGGCTTTTTCACCATATACATGGTGGTTGCTACCCAGCCAGGCTGTAAAACCCTACCACCCCGCTATCGCCATAGCCTCGTTCGTTATTCAGCAGGGTGCACCACGTGCAGGTGAGATTGGCTTGGATGTATCAAGCCTTAGATATTATTTGACACCCCTTACACCCCGAAACTGTTGCTGTGTGTACTACAATAATTCAGACGAAATATCAAAAGTCGGCTTAATAATGTGGCGAATTGTTATTATCCGAGCTTATTGATTCGATTATTTTATTGTCCAAGTGTTATTTTCCTTTCCTATTTTTATTTTTTATTTATTTGATTTTATTTTATAACTCCAACACTGTTTGTGTCGTCGGTTCATTTATTCATTATTTCTATTCATTTGCACGTGCTGTATTTTTGTCTTATTTAAGTATGCCTACTCGGCTCAATTATAGGATCACAATCGCATATAATAGTCCGTTGAAGCTGTAAAAGCCTTCCTAAGCCAATAGCGTAGTCAGTTAGAAGAAAAAAACAATAATAGGAGGATTCGTAAACTAGCTGCCAAAGCGTTTACTAGTCTTCACAATCGGAGTCAGGTTCTTTTATTTCCCTGCGTACCTTCTGAAAGTATCAACGTGGTAGTCACGCTGTCACGTCTTGCTAAAGGCTTAATCTCTGAAACAACTAAACATATCTTGGCAAGACTTTCAATGACAGATGCAGGAGTTTTCAGAACATTATCTGGGTTATATATCATCAGCGTTGTTAAAAGATAACATACATAACTAAGATACGTTAAAAGTGTAGTAAGTAGTGAGGTGAAAATTACAATAATAAAAAGGTAACTTAATACAGATAAAACAAAGTTCCCATGATACAGCATAACCATTTTAAAGTGAACGAAATCGCAGACTTTCATTTAAAAAAATTGTAAAGTATCTATATTCATATAAAATAATAAACATAGAAAACACAATGTCACATCGTTCCGTATCTAAAAATGGGAAAAACTTCCGCTATTATGTGTACACGAACGAAACCGGTTTATACACTTCTTGCCAAAGAAACGTAACCTATTAACCTATACTAATATTATAAAACTGGAGGGTTTGTTTGTTTGGTTGAACGCGCTAACCTGAGGATTTAAAATACATATAAATTCTATAAAAATAAATACATATAAAATATATACTGGTCCGATTTGAAAAATTATTTCAATGTTAATGGCTCATTTATCGAGGAAGGCTATATCATCACGCTATGACCAATAGGAGCGGATGAAGAATGTTTCAAAATCGTTTTTTCTTTCTTTTGAGAGCTTCCGCTGCGTGGAACCTTTAGTCCAAAGTAACTATTCCACGCAGTCAAAGTTGCGAACAGAAGCTATTTTTATATAAGTGAAAAGTTTTATTAGCCGCGTTGAGTTTGGTTAGTTGGTTGGTTTTTCACTTATGGATTTGCGACACCGACGACCTCGACGTGCTAGTTGTTTCATAAAAATGTAACGCTACAATTTTTGACAGATGTAGAAACAATATTTTTCGAGTTGTCATAAGTACGTACACATTAAATTTAAAAAACACCTTAGTACGATGATTTCAATATTCCGATGATACTTAGTTCGCCCGTAGTTTCTCACGCATTTCTAATTATTGTAATGAATAATAAAGTTAGACAAAAATTGATATTGTGTAAATAGTGAGGATAAAAGATTTTTTTTTTATGTCGTAGGTGGCAAACGAACAGGTTGGTCACCTGATGTGAAGTGATCACCACCGTCCATGGACACTAACAACACCAGAGGAGTCGCAAGTGCGTTGCCACCCTTGGAGGGAAGGGTTAGGGGAGGGAGAGGGAGAGGAGAGAGTAGAGGGGAGGGGAGGTGGGCCTCCGGCGCTCTAACTGACCGAACGAAACGCAACAATGAGAGCACTATTACTTCACGTCGGTTTTTTATGAGAGGGTGATACTATTCCAGACGAGCCGAGCCATTCATGCTGAAACCAGTAATAGTTTCAGCGTGGCTCTACCACCTTTACTAGTGAGGTTATAATCCCTTAGCAGGGGCGTAGCTACCACCGTATCAGCCGTATCAATGATATGGGGCCCACGGGCTACAGAGGCCCCCAACGTGAGTAATATTTACCCTTCATTTGGGCCCCCAACTATTTTTTTGATACAGGTCCAATGCACGCTACGCCACTGTCCATTAGATAATTCCTTTTACATAAAAATACTTCTGCATGCTAACATTCATGATAACTGCTCAGGTGGTGCTGGAGATTATACATTTCAACTGTCCGTTTAATAAAATTTAACTATATTGAAATAATACCACGACAAGCAGTGCACAACGTCCGGCTAGAAAATTCGTGCAACAAATTTTAATGGAGATAAAAAAGTGTGTTCCGATTGCAGACTCCACGTGTCGCGTTCAAAAATAAATATAAAGCTGCGTTAAAATTGAAGTAAAAAAGATATATTTTATTATGGTAACTGTCACTATTGTAATAAATATATATTTATTACTTATTGATTCTCGGGGTTTGTTGAGTGAAAATGTACGTGTGGACTACGCGTGGCTCTGAACACTGCATTTTAGTTTATTATAATTGCGGGGAGCTATTTTTTAACAAAAGTAATTGATTTAGTTACTCTATATAACATCCTTTATCTTCCAGTGTAAGTCCCATCAAAATCCGCCCAACCGTTTCCAATATTAGCGGGAACAAACAGACAGATAGGGAAAAAGTTCAAAAATAGTTTTTTTGTTGTTAGTACCGTATATACTACGATGTACTTGTATATCATACGTAGTCCGGTGAAGCTGTTAAGACCTTGCTTGGTCAATCGCGTAGTCAGTTCTTGATAAAAAAAAGTATATCATACCATATCCATTTAGTAAAAAGTAGTCATTTTCACATTACAAATAGACAATTCTATTAAGACAATATCAACAGGGCAGTTTAAATACTATGTGCTATGTCATCAATGACGTCATCTTTATTACTAATTGTTCAATTGAACAACTGAGTATAAATAATAAGAGCAAAACCTTAAATACACGAATACAACTCTAAATATTCTTACACAGTATCTATAAAATTGTTAACGATATAAGGAAACAAATAATGTTTTTTTTTTTAATGAACTACCTATCTATTAATAGTGTCCGGTCTATAGTATAGTTTCAGTTATCATACCGATACGTAATTTGTTTGTTTTCACGAATTACATAGAAAAATATTGTCTATCAAGTGTGGTGTCAACACTTATAAATTAAATATAGATAAAAATATTACAACTTATTAAATTTAATGATAAAAACGTTTAGAATTTTGACGCGGTGATGCAGCAAGCCAGTGTAATTTGAAAATTATAAATATAATTAAAATATAAAATATTATTTATGTATTCGGCTTCTGATTCCACATGATGAACTAACGTTTGGATATCTACCTAAAAAGAGTAATGGGCAGGTGTCGCAATTGTAAATTGCATTATACTGCCGTCGACCAACGAATATTTTATCTCTCTTATAAAATATTTCAGAAAATACTTTAGCGAGCTCATATTTAGTATTTATATTTATATAGACGTATACTATTATAACCGATTTCGAACTTAGTTTAAGCGCAGAACTGTTTATTGTTTTGAAATTAAACTTAATGGATTTTCGATGTTCAATCTTGACAGGAATAAGAAATAGAGGCGTCAGAATTTGTTTCAAAACGGAGATACTACATTTTGGTTTATAGAAGGTAATTTAAATTTAAAGAGAATATTCAGGGCAGATTTAATAGGTTCATACTAAATTAGGTAAGGCAGGGAGGGGAGTGCGAGCAGAGGAGGCAAGCAATCAATAATATATAAGGGATCTTTAAACCTGTACTTCGGTCGCAAAATCTTCACTGTCACGGGCTCTGCCCCTACAACATGATAAACTTGACATCAACACGTCTGCAGGAATTATATTTGTTGATGTTTTGTGAACATGAATTGTTCAAGCAATCTATTTATGATTTTTAATACAAAGACAACGAAGAATTAGAAGGTATACTGTTTAGTTACATTAAGTTTGTAATATATAATGAATTGGTTATTTATTGAGAGGATCTAACACTACACATATATATAAATTACCAAATTCGTTGTAATATTATGGGACGGCTGGCCTATTGTAAGGTTACAAGAAAGAAAATCACATGAGGTGACATCGTATAATCATGTGTGCACTTCTGTAGAAGAAGGCAAGACTTCACGTGAGCTGCAAATCTTAGCACACGAAAACAAACGAAACCTTGTAAAAGACTCCAGAAGACGTTAATAAAAATTGTAGTGGCTGTTCCTTTTGAATCTTAATTATTTTTTAATTATCTGTATTTAAATACACTCATATTTGAAAGTTAATAGCTCAATGGTAACGTATTTGGATACCTTAACAATCAACGTAAATTCAAATTCTAAAAATTCACCTGAGTTTTCACACATGTTTGAGTACTGTTAGAAATCAAATAGCCGATTATAATTTTTATTATTTAAACCGTTAATTTTCGAAGTCAAAGTAAATGTACTTAATATCACAATCGCTTAAAAGAACTGTGGTGAAAGAAAATCCCGGAACCGTATAATAATGTCACCAAAACAAACGGGAGTTGCGAATGTGGAGTCCGGTGACCGTGACAAAAGGGAAAACAGGCATGTTGCGGCCATAAAACAAATTGCATTTCAACCTTTAGTTGGATTATTTGGGAACTCTCTAGTTTCGCAGACTTATACAATTGTTCCACAGATGCAATGGCACATATGGTAATTTAGCTACAAAATATTTTACTCCAGGTTACATAGTACAATTTCATTTTCACAAGTCCTTTAAACTAAGTTCTGCGCCACTAGGTAAGTAATTTCAAACTGGTTCTGCATAAGCGACCTTACGAAAAAGTTTACTGTCAAGCAAACCGACCCCAATTAATAAAGTGTTTTTATCTTGCTACAAAACCACCAATTTGCCAAGACTTATTGCCAAGACTTATTGCCATGACCGTATTATTAAAAAAAAGTTAAATACGCATTGAACTCTTACTTAAAAAAAGTTTGATTACAAAAGAGTGTCTTACCCTTTTTTACAGATGAACAATATTTTAATTTAAATATTCTCTAACACTTGTCTAAGTTGATAGTTCTTATTCTATTGTTGTAACTAACGGTACCTCTATTTGTCGGAAAAAGAAGTTTCATAGTAAATTGTGGGTGGCGTTTTTGAATGATGAGATCGAATTTGAACGAATGCTATTTGAGAGTTGGTTGCATAAAAAACTTAAATCAAATGTTTAACTAGAGACTGCTTGGACACGCTTTTGTAATAAAGTATTTTAAACATGACTTCAACTAGATTTTAAATTTTAGGCACTGCTTACTAAAACTCGTGTTATACCCGTGGTCATTTTTATTTTTGTAACAACACCGAAAACGTTTGTTGGCTTCAACGAGATTGAAACTGTGAGTTTCCTCACAAAAACACCATTATCATGAAATATTTAATGCATTCTTCATTCATGACGTCATAAAAATAGTAATAGTTATATGATCAGTAATCTATACTAATATATAAAGCTGAAGAGTTTGTTTGTTTGTTTGTTTGTTTGTTTGTTTGTTTGGTTGAACGCTATGATCTCAGGAACTACCAGTCTGATTTGAGAAAGTCTTTCGGTTTTAGATAGTTCATTTATCGAGGAAGGCTATAGGCTATATATCATCACGCTAAGATCAATAGAAGCAGAGCACCAATGAAGAATGTTTCAAAATCGGGCACTTTTTTTGCTTTTGAGCGATTACGTTATTATTATATACGTTGCCATGGTAACGTAGTAAGTAGTAGTAATAATATTCGTCCAATAGGACAGGCGAAGGAATTAATCCATACTGCCAATTCTGAAGTTATGTAGTAAGTATCAAAGCTAACATTTTCAAAGTTTTTTTTTCCTATTCAAATAGTTCATAGGCGAAGGAATTAATCCATACTGCCAATTCTGAAGTTATGTGGTAAGTATCAACGCTAACATTTTCAAAGTTTATTTTGTTTTCGTATTCAAAATGTTATACTACTTTTATTTTCAATTTTTTTATTTGTTCTATATTACGTATTATAAAAATAAAGTTTGTGTATGTACAATTAAAATAACAACTTTTTGATGAATGGATATGGCTACAAATGACCAAAAAAAACTTTTTTTATACTTTGTCTATATTTTTATATTATTATATTTTGTCTGTTTGTTTGTTTGTCCTGGGTAATTTCCAAAACGACTGGACCTATTTTAACGGGAATTTTACTTTTTACTGCCAGATAACCGAAATTATAGCGGTTGACATATTCTACTTTATTTGTCCGCGGCTTCGTCCGCATTACTTTGGGCCGATTTTCACGGGGTATTTACTGGTAGATAACAGACCTTAAAAAAGTAATTAATAATCTCAGGAACTACCAGTCCGATTTGAGAAAATCCTTCGGTTTTAAATAACTCATTTATCGAGGAAGGCTACAGGCTATATATCATCACGCTAAGACCAATAGAAGCAGAGCACCAATGAAGAACGTTTCAAAATCGGGCACTTTTTTCCTTTTGAGAGATTTCGTTAGTAGTAGTAATAATATTCGTTCAATAGGACAGGCGAAGGAATTAATCCATACTGCCAATTCTGAAGTTGTCAATATAGGTATTTCTTATATATCCTTTAATCAATTTTATTCCATGTCTAAGTTACAATAAAGGCATAAGCGCCAAATCTTCTATATAATATGTCGTACATTATTTTATCCATCATTATTATTTTCTTAGTCTTCATAATCATAAAACAAAATTGTTCAAATAAAGATTTCGTTAGCGTTAGTATTATATACGTTGCCATGGTAACGTGGTAAGTTTCTATCGCAAACATTTTCGAAGTTTATTTTGTTTTCCTATGGAAAAAGTTTATACTACTTTTATTTCTAATTTTTTATTTGTTCTCTATTACGTATTATAAAAATAAAGTTTATGTATGTACAATTAAAATAACAACTTTTTGATGAATGGCTAAGGCTACAAATGAACAAAAAAAAATTTCTTTATACTTTGTCTATATTTTTATATTAGTATATTTCTCTGTTTGTTTGTTTGTTGCGGGTAATCTCCAAAACGGCTGGACCTATATTTACGGGAATTTTACTTTTTACTGCCAGATAGTCGAAATTATAGCGGTTGACATGTTCTATTTTATTTTTCCGCGGTTTCGTCCGCATGGCTATTTCCAAAATGGTTGGACCGATTTTCACGGGGTATTTACTGGTAGATAGCAGACCTTATAAAAAGTAATTTAGGTTTTTTATTCGCCTTCGGCCGCAGTGGAATATCCGTAATGCTTGAACTGATTTTCACGGGACTTTCACTGGAAGATAACTCACCTTATAAGAAGTAACTATTTTATTTTGTTTCTCAAGACTTTGTCCGCAATATCCTACTATCTCCTAATTGATTGGACCGACTTTCACGGGGCTTTTACGGGCAGATAACTAGCGGGCTCGGAAGACGTTGTCGCGCCCGGATAATAAAATGAAAACTTTGACAAATTATACCTAAACCTTCCCCATGAATTATCATTCTATCTACTGGTGAAAACAGCATGAAAATGGTAGTTTTTGACTTTATCGCGAACAGATAAGCTGACAGAGGACTTTTTTAACCGACTTCGAAAAAGGAGGAGGTTACTATGTTCGGTTGTATATATTTTTTTCATGCATGTTAATCGATATTTTAGTTAATTATGAACCGATTTTAATGATTCTCTTTTTATTTGAATTGGTACACTATGTAGTGATTGACTGCTACGTATATATTAGTCCATGTGAAATTGATGACGTGAAACGTGTGCCTTACTGACTCCAAGAATAAATATACATAATTGAAAGTCATATATTTGTATGTAATATGAATTATATCATCTTTTTGGTCAATTTGGCTGCCATATTGTCTTATTTACCACGTTTGCTTCTACATAACTCAGTTATTATAGCAACGTATAAGAATAACTTAAGTATATCGACAATACGGGCATATTATATCTATCTATAAAATAAAAGATTTAAGATATATTGTTCGATAATGTATATATAATTTTCATTGCTTTCTTATATAGCGTTAGTGAGTACTCAAATCAAATCAAAAATACTTTATTCAGTTTAGGCCCTAATAAGGCGCTTATGAACTACTGTTCTGAAGTACTGAGTTTGGTATATAGTAGGTTGAAGTTCCAGTTATGTTGCTGATGATAAATCCCATCCCACTCGATATACTATTTGTATTCATATATCTAATGTACACGTTACATGTTACAGTTGGCGTGAGTGTCGTAGTTACAAATGTTTTTGAAAAAACTTTTCTGTAATGTACACACCCACTCACAATTTTCTATTTCTTTAATACATTTTTTAAAAAGCGCGTGCGGAGCCGCGGGTAACAGCTAGTAAGACAATATAGATAAGAATGCATCAAATAAACAAATGTACAAGGTGCGAAAATCACCATAACGCACGGTCCTAAGAAGTCCTAAGAACAATTTTATGGTGATTTTTAAAGTAGGATGCTATGATTAAGCGATCTAGGGGCGAAATAAACTACGCAAATAAAGTACTAATCTATACTTAATATATAAAGCTGAAGAGTTTGTTTGTTTGTTTGTTTGGTTGAACGCTATGATCTCAGGAACTACCAGTCTGATTTGAGAAAGTCTTTCGGTTTTAGATAGTTCATTTATCGAGGAAGGCTATAGGCTATATATCATCACGCTAAGATCAATAGAAGCAGAGCACCAATGAAGAATGTTTCAAAATCGGGCACTTTTTTTGCTTTTGAGCGATTACGTTATTATTATATACGTTGCCATGGTAACGTAGTAAGTAGTAGTAATAATATTCGTCCAATAGGACAGGCGAAGGAATTAATCCATACTGCCAATTCTGAAGTTATGTAGTAAGTATCAAAGCTAACATTTTCAAAGTTTTTTTTTCCTATTCAAATAGTTCATAGGCGAAGGAATTAATCCATACTGCCAATTCTGAAGTTATGTGGTAAGTATCAACGCTAACATTTTCAAAGTTTATTTTGTTTTCGTATTCAAAATTTTATACTACTTTTATTTCCAACTTTTTATTTGTTCTATATTACGTATTATAAAAATAAAGTTGTGTATGTACAATTAAAATAACAACTTTTTGATGAATGGATATGGCTACAAATGACCAAAAAAAACTTTTTTATACTTTGTCTATATTTTTATATTATTATAATATAAGGAATTAATCCATACTACCAATTCTGAAGTTGTCAATATAGGTATTTCTTATATATCCTTTAATCAATTTTATTCCATGTTTTAATAAAAGTTCATGGATTTTACATCATCATTATACTTTAATTACCATAACGTCACTTTTTAGATAGTATTATTGTTTTGCATACTGTATCTATACAATAGCTTATATATTTCACGACTTATACATAATAAAAAATTGTAACGTAGATACTTACAATATTTCTAAACTAAAAATGTATACTTTAAATCGCTTATCGTACATTCATATCAAGGATGAAAAAAATATTTTCAAGACTCTCACGTAAAATTTCGCCGTTACATTGTTAACGCAAGGAGTCATTAGGAAGAGTGGCACATCCATCATTACGTCGCGCCGGGAACTCAGCCCCTTCCCCGGTGACTCGTCCGCCATTAGTCTATACAAGATTTTTGTTGTTTTCTCTAAACCTGAACCAACCAAGAAACCTGTAGGAAGTAACTCTCAGATTCTGTATTACTCGTTCACTAAAATTTATGTTAGCTAGATTTAGTAAGGGGCCTGCATGATATTAACGAGAATAACAATAACAAATTAGCTATTTCATGATTCAGGCTGCCTAACACCGGTAGCATTTTTTAACAGTAATGTTAAGTTCAAGAATAAGGTCCCACAGCACATTACCAATTCACCGGACAGTAAGTTCAAGCATCACATATCAAGCAGGGTTTGATGTCAAAAGGCAAGTATAAGATGAATCCTGATACTTTCAACTGCAAGACCTTTCTATACATCAGCTAAAAACTGTCATGAATACAGTGTTACACTTTTAAAATATGAAATGATAAACAAGTTTCTCACTGGTTTTTTATATAACTGGGTTATTTTTTGTTTCGGTAGTAACTAGTAATTTTAGCGTTCATATGCGCTTTAAAGTGCTCAGTTTATATAAACTATCTTTGATTTTGATTCCAATATACTTTTCCTTACTTACCCGGTATGCTTCATCTCTATTGACGGAATTTATGATAAAATTAATAAAATAACCATATGATCATGAATGACTGTATTACTGTATATTAGTAACTCCATGTATGTAAAATTATCTACTTACTGTTCCATCTTTAATAAATTACAAAGCAATAGAAGATACTGCAACATGAAGCGATAGATAAGCTGATACGTCTTAATCTAAATGATAGAATTTACTAATGAGCATATTTAACCAAGCAGCAACAATGTAACATGCGTCAAAAACAAAAGTGTATTTTACTACGTCTTCGATTAAGCAGACACGATATTAGAAGTTTTCCTTTTATCTTGTAATTAATATAATTGATAGGTATTTTGAAGAATTGCGTTATTATTCATACCTTCAGCTGTTATAAAGGCTAGTTTACAATCAAGAATATAATCTATGATTGTTCCGACCGGTTTCGGCCATGGCGACCACTTAGACCCCTAATATAATAAGAATGTAAATCTAAGGCTTCTGTACTTTTGAGATGTTTGTAAAAAATATTACACGTGTCTTCAAATAGGTAATAAAATACATTTCAATCAGTTATAGAAATGTCCGTCTGCCTATCTGTCTATTAGTTTGATGAAATAGGTATCACTGCTAAAGTACTGTATATTAATACATTTTTTAAAAAGGGCGTGCGGAGTCGCGGGTAACAACTAGTTAAAAATAAAGAAATTACGTGACTCTTAGCCAATAATGGTATTATTCGAAATAGCTATATATACACGGTACACAGTTGTGTAGATGGTAGAGCCATGCTGAAGCTATTATTTGTTTCAGCACAAATGGGTTGGCTCGCCCGGGATAGTACCACCCTCTCATAGAAAACCGACGTGAAATAACAGTGCTTGCATTGTTGCGTTTCGTTAGCCCAGTGAGAGCGCCGAGGCCCACCTCCCCTCTCCTCTCCCTCTCCCTCCCTTTCACCCAAACACAGGCTGGCAACGCACTTTCGACTCCCCTGGTTTTGTTAGTGTCTATGGGCAGTGGTGATCACTTGTGACTCACTTATTCGTTTACCTGCTATGACAAAAATAAAAAAGGTGTGTGTAATTCACACACGATAGAAGTGAAACTTCAGTAAATCACCAAAAGAATTAGACGAATATATATATCAAGGGTGGGATAATTACAAAGTTTATTTGTTTAAATATAAATTTTCTTATTTAACACAACAAGATATAAGAATACTCACCTCAAATACAGGCAAGTATTAAACAGTGTGCAATATACATACACACCGATATTTGCTCTCTCGCTCTGGCTCACTAATTTTTGTATTTGTGTCTCTTACCTGTCGTTCCGTTGCATCCGGTTTGACACACCGACATTTGCTCTCTCGATCTGGCTCACTAATTTTTGTATTTGTGTCTCTTATCTGTCGTTTTTCCGTTGCATCCGTTTGTAAAACGATTCTTCACTTACTTCACTTAAAAAAAAGTTCAATATTAAACGAAGCACATCCAAAGGAACAATTTTATTAAATACCATCTGTGAGATTTAGTACCACTGCGATATTCTACGAACAGTATTGTAGTATTTAGAAGTGCGTGCATAGTGTGTTTTAAGGGAAATAGACTAAACAATATGTCTATAATGTTACTGTGTTCGTATTTAAATTATATAGTTATCATAACCGACAACATTTTTAATTAATTACGCGTAACATAAAACTATAATATCATCAGACTCCATTTATCTTGAACTTTACATCATAAATGAATGAATCGCAAATATTTATTAAACCTAAGAAGGAGTTAACAATTCCAAAGTTATTTACTTTACCTACTACTTCACTTAAAGACTTAAGCAACTTAAATTAGTTGTAAATTTATTCGAAGATACATCGTCTTCTTAGATAGTGCCTTGAAATTTCACCACAAACTTTCAAAATTGATCCTGATTTATAATTACTGTAAATGTGTAATGCTCGCTTTATAACTTCAGATAGATTTCATATTAATTCTGAGAAATGTTATTTCAAATAGATCGAAAAAATCTTTATATATAAATTTCTTCTGTGCGTGTTGTGTATGTCACTGAACTCTTCCTAAACGGCTGGACCGATTTTAATAACACTTTGTGTGCGTGTTTCAGTGAATCCGAAAATGGTTTAGATTCACAATTGGACCCGGTAGGTGGCGTTGCGGTTGACTTTTAAGATTTTTTTTATTATGAAGGCAGAACAACGTTCGCCAGGTCCGCTAGTATAAATATAAATAAATATAACTTTTTGAAACGATAGTGGTTCAGTAGTTAGCGAGGTCGGACAACGAGTCGACGGATGTCGATGAAAAATGGAAAAAAGATGAAACAATGGCAAAATTATAATACCTATATAACTTCATGAGATCATTGGAAAACTGTTTTTTTTTTTCGACAAAAGAAGAATTACAGTTATGACACAAATTTGGCACAAATATTCCTTACTAGCTTCTGCCCGCGACTTCGTCCGCGTAGAATAGATACTTTGGGCTAACGCTAACAAGCTGCGGAAGCTCTCAAAAGGAAAAAAAACACCCGAATTATGAAACACTCTTCATAGGTGCTCCGCTTCTATTGTCTTTAGCGAAATGATATATAGCCTATAGCCTTCCTCAATAAATAACTTATCTGACACTAAAATAATTTTTAAAATCGGACCAGTAGTCCCTGAAGTTAGCGCGTACAAAGAAACCCTCCGGCTTTATAATATTAGTAGACATATAATCCTACTGAATTATGATAATATTATTAAAAGTTACAATCGATTTACATATTCTTATCTTTAATTCATCATTGAAATGTGCAAAGTTATAATATTCAATAATCGAAGTGACATAATTATTATAAAATATAAACAACATAGGTCCTAAGTAAGATCCTTATAGAACTCGTGATGTGGCAACATAAGGAGGAAATTAACTCCTTTTACTGCCATTGACTGATACCTATTACTCAGATACGAAATGACACACTTTAAAAAACGATATCCTATAACGTAGAGCTCTAATTTTGTTAAACCTAGTGCCACCTAATAAAAATTTCGCTAAATTTCGCGCTGATTTAACCCACGTCTGACCATGTGACCATTAATTATCCTGTGGGCATATAATGTGCTCTAGGACCGACGCACACCCTTTGCACTCTAGGTAGAGATAGCTTCAATATTCATTCTGTTTGACTTCAGAACACGTTTTGTATAATATATGTACTTATTAAAATTCATGAGATACAAAACAATAAAATACGCTTTAAAATATTCGAAATTTTCTCTTTGCTTTCATTAAAAACATCTCAGTTAGGCACGTCCGGAACGGTCATCGTAAAAACGTGATAAAAGTACGTTCACCCTTTTTGATACTGGTAAAAAAATATTCGTTGTTCAAACTTGAACTCTGCTGCTTTAATTTAAGGCATAAACAACAGTATTCGAAACAGAAAAGTCGAATAAACACATAAGTAAAGCCATCCATTGAGCAACGACTCCGGGCAGAGACATCTGGAGTTACAGTGAGTCGTTAGATGAAATACGGGGCAACACTAAAACATGGAAACTTTCTTTGAGTAATACTGTTGTTGAATGTTTTACACAGAAAATATAACGGGAGAAGTTGAACTCCAGCTTCATAAACGGGTATGACAAAGTGACACACTTTGTCACCCGATTGTTTCAAAAGACCAAAGCGTAAATATAAATACAAGCTTCAAACTATGTACCAACTATAATCTATATAGATAAAATCTAATGTAAAGTTATTAAAGTTATAACAAAGGACGATTTTTATATGAACTTTGAGTTCAACGATGTGTTTTTTTTATTTTTTATTGTAGAACGGCAAAGTGACTGCACTATGCCTGATAGTAAGCACAGTACAATCCAAAAACAACGGCAACCACCGAGTGACACACTATCCATCGCCGGTCGCCGCTGTCTGCGAGCCTGATAAAAGCTGGATATGCACAGGCTGATCCCGAAACGCGACCCACAGAAGCGAATCTCTATTACGGGCTTTTTCGCCACATGCATGGTGGTTGCGACCCAGTCAGGCTGTAAAACCCTACCACCCCGCTTTCGCCATTGCCTCGTCCGTTATTCAGCAGGGTGCACCACGTGCAGGTGAGGTTGGCTTGGGTATCTCAAGTCTTATGATGTTATTCGACACCCCTGACACCCCATGTGTGTTTTCTTCCCGTGAAAAAGTGGGGCAAGCGGTGTGTTGTTATGTTCTTTTCTCTAAGCATAGAATGTATTTTTAAGATAATTGACGACGCAGACGAAGTCGTGGGTATCGGCTAGTGTACACCAAAATGAACACTCGTATGAGCACCATATTACATATAGAAAGGCGCCACTATGGTTGTTTTGGAAAGACTCGGTTGTGAGCGGCACATAATCTCAATTTGCTGTTATAAATAATGCAAAATCGCATAGATTCCACTTCGAATTGCCTCTGCATTCCTCATATTCTCCATATTTAGGCTTCTTGACTAATTCCCAAATTTCAAAAAAATTTTCCCTAGAAAAAAATTTACGTGGCTCCTGTGAAGAGATGTGCTCGGAATATTCTTAAACACTTAAGCACATTTTAAAGGGTTCGTTAGTTAAGAAAAGCGTTTGAATAAATACCTCACTTTCGTTAGAATGCATATTGAATAAAGAATACCTTTCACACTAAACTTAGATATATTTTTTATAAATGCGAAGATAATAAGTTATTGTTTGAATTTTTAAATCACTTTATTATAAATCAATCATGTTATGACATAGGACATGACTGTTATCTTTAACATTTAAAAATCGCGATGCATACAAGTACAAAAAAGACAGTTAAATTTGTAATAAATGCACAGTGACATCGTAAATGTGAAAGTAACTCGTTCTATCCTTCATGTCACAAATGATCCCTTGAAACGCTCTCAATGACTCTTAGGATATACATATTATTATCCAGACTATACCGAAAAACATGCAGAAGAAGTCGCGGGAAAAATTAGTTATTATGTTATTTCATTTCGTCCGATTGAACCATACCCGGATATGGCCGAACTGAATACGGGTTACTTACAATAACCGAGCCCCCTGTATCTTGGGCATTAATATTGCATTGTGCTCGTTAACGCTTCGCTGAATATAGGGTTGTTACAGTATATTTTATGCTTCAATATCGACATTTTATATTCTCAAAGAGATAACAAAACTCATTTTCAGCGATGCGCATTGAATTATTTTGTATTTTTTTCATATTGCATTGTGTATTATTCCGTATACTATATACTTATTTAGGGACAGTTACCGACAGTTTCCTTATCCGATGTTACGAAACGACATGGTGGAATAAAAACACCCATTAGGGACTAGTCCGCTAAAGGACTAGTCCAACAAGTTAAGCATGTTATGTTTCAACGAACATTGTCCTTCCATATATACGAGTATTTCCCTTGTTTTTCCTACTTATGGAAATTAATCCTCACTTACGAAAGTAATACGGGCATTATGATTTTAATTTAATTTAATTATTTTAATTTTGACGTCATTATTTTAACAAAATTGTAATCTTGTCAACAGTTTTGAGAGAATTTTTGTGACATACAGAATTCATGTTCCGCGTTAGTGTTTCCATTTCAATTGTACCTAACTAACTTCTGCTCGCGACTTCGTCCGCATAGAATTTTTAAATAATACGTACGTTAACGTCCATTTTGAAACGTTCTTCATTGGTGCTCCGGTCCTATTGGTCTTAGCATGATAATATACAGCCTATATCCTTCCTCGATGAATGAGCTATCTAATATTAAAAGATTTTTTTTAATCGGACCAGTTGTTCCTGAGTTTAGCGCGTTCAAGGAAACAAACTCTTCAGCTTTATAATATTAGTATAGATAATTAAGCTATGTTACACTAAATGCCACTAATGTTATAAAATACTAGCAACTATACGTGTGTTCTTCAGCCTTAAATTACAATATAAAAATTAATAACCATAAAATATAACTTACCACCAGCTAGAAACGAGTTATAGCATGGTTATCATGGAGACCTATTTTTAATGAAAATAGACTAAGGTGTGCGAACTTGCATCGCTGTTGAAATTTATCAATCTTAGTTTCTAGCGGCCTCTGTAGTGTGATATCCTGCCAAAGACCTTAATAAATCAGAAATATATAAAAAAATATTAAATTTAATAAACACGTTTCCTCTAAGCTTAATAAGGGTAAGGGATTAAAAGTTACTTGGACGTATTGGATCGTCACCTGACTTGATTCACTTTCTTCTATAATATATCTCTTAGTTTAAGTGCAATTTTTCAATAATTTTATGTGAGCAAACGAACAAAAAATGCGGACGTTATTTTGAAGCGTGGCAGAGTTGACGCTAATGCCACGTGAAACACTCGCTCGTGCGTTTTCTTTTACGCAGGTATTTTAAAATGGAGGAAAAGTATGAGAATGATTAAGGTTGTCCAAAAAAGATATATACAATTTTAAAAATCTTTTTATCATTTATCATAAGACTTTTTTTTACACATTTTTTTTTACAAATAAAATTACTCTACACAGGTACTGGTCTGGTAAGGTATTCTAGGAGTTAAACTCAGCAATACAACGTATCTATTTTGAGTGATATTCAAAAAGGTGAATTTCAGTTGAACTCATTTCTCCAAGTAGAAAACAAATATGAAACTGTATCACATCCCTACCACAAAACAAGTATGTGCCATAATACAGGAATGTAAACAATGAGGCGCACATCCAAATCATTGTTACAATAACAACATTACAAATGCTTAGATTCTTCGTTCTGTATAAAATAGAAGTAACACGTCGAGAATGTAAACCCTGAAATAAATATATTACTTTGTGTTTAATTTGTTTATATATTTAACTATCAGTGCCAGCGGCTTTTTTCACATTTCATAATAACAATCTTGAATTATTATCAATGCAGTTGAAGGATTAATAAAAATGAATTAGACACGACAACACCACCCGGTATGATATGTCGCGGTCTTAGGCATTCACGGTTCGGTTTTTCCCGGTAATACTAGACTTTTGTTAAGCGATCAGTAGGACAGCTCTCGAAACACCCCACCGCGCCACACGGTCTGTCCGTACGATTATTACGTTCTCGCTTAAAATACTATGTTACCTACATTTTGAATCATACTTCCTCTACTCCTGTGGATGATAGCAAAATGTTGTAAATAAGCTACAATGTGGAAAAGTATTAACAAATCACGCTTATAGTTTAGACAATAAACATAAACCAATTGTTTAATCTTTCTAACATTTGTATAAATCTTCGATCAACAATAACTAGATAAAGGGTCACGTACAAAACCGAAGCTAACTGCTGTTCGCGTAAATATATACTTATGTGTAGTTATTTGTTTACTAAGAAATGGAGAAAAAAAGTTTTAAAACAGTTTTAAGTTCAACCTAATTACAACCATAACACCTAGTAATAAAGTCATAAATGTTCAAAATAGTATCTAATACTTACGATAAAACGAGCAATGCAATAAATGACTCCCATTACAAATGAAAAGACAACATACACAACATTTAGTGTGAATTCAACCTTAACACGTAATGAATAATGTACATTTGCCCGTTATTGTGCGTGGTTCGCGAGCCTTGACCAAATTTGTACCACAGGTTTAAAATCGGTAATTTTGTTCAAAATTTGATATTATTTGTTAGTTCAAAGCTTAAAATATAACTTATTCAACATGTATTTAGTTATATAGTTTAGTAAGTAAGATACTCCGGCCCTTAAATTGCTTTTTTGGATATTATTTTTGCATCTTTTGAATACACTGCGATATTGTGAAACGTGCTTACATTGGCTGTGTTTCAGACAAACTAAACAAAATAGAAGCTCACATAATAAGTGAGCTGTTATTTACCGAGACGTGTTTTTCGCGCTGACCCGATATCTAGTTATTGTTGATCGAAGATATAAATATATAATTTGTCAGCGCTTTCAGAACTATAATTGTATACATAATTGTTTTATATACACTACCTTAGTTTGTGTCTATTAACTAGTATCAAATCGCTGTGATATAAAATAAGTTAGTCACAAAATATTGTTTTAATCAGAAATAATAAAAGAACGATCTTGTTTTATTCAAGAGAGCTATCCATAGCCAGTGAGATAGGGTCTGTCTATATCACTAGAGTAGTGTATAGAAAATAGTTTTGTCATTACAAATTTAAAGTTAAAATTTATATTTACAATACAAGATCTTATGAATTTGCAACTGACTAACTTTTGCACGCGACTTCGCTCGCGTAAAATTAAACTTTTTTTTTTTTACTTTTTTGTAAGCAATCTTTTAGAATTATTACTGCCATTGACAAATACTTAATATTATTACAAGATGGTCGCTCCCTTGTTACAACTTTCCAGGGAGTTTTTGTGTCGTATCTCAGAATTCATGGTCCGTGGTAATATTTTCCATTCACATCACTTATGTCCAATAAACAAACTATATTACATAAAACACCACCAATTTTACACAATATAGAGTCAAGTTACACAAGATTATGAATAAAATATAAAATCCACTACATGGCAGACTAAAATCCCGCCAAAAACTCCAAATGTAAACTTTATTATACTTGGGATTGGTAACTTTACTATAGACGTAGTCCGGTGAAGCTGTAAAGACCTTGCCAGGTCAATAGCATAGTCAGTTCGAAAAAAAAAAAAAAAAATTTACTATAGAGTATATAACATATCCTTTTCTGTACCCCTAATGTTTATACATAATGTCACCATAATCTATGGTGTAAGTAGTTAAAGCGGTAAAATGTAACAAATAAACAAACTCATATTCGCATTTATAATATTAGAATTATAATATATTCAGGACCTATATAAATAATGACTATTTAACATAAGTAAAATGAATGGATATTAACAAGGAACGCAGAAATTAAATACAAAAATAACATTGGTTTCATAATAACGAGAATAATTTAACTAACAAAACAATATAACAAATCCTTTCATACACAAAATTCAAGTATGCGAAACTCGTGCCGTGTTTCAAACACAAACCACCTAAAACTTTTACTCAAACGACTAAATATAATATTACTGTGTTACATTACTTTAATATAAATTTATAAATGGAAAACAAAATACTGAATTTAGAAACCTACGTGTTAGCTACGGTATCGAAGTACATGGTAACAGTGGAATCGCATTATTACAACACCCGGCTGTTGATTTGGCAGAAATACCGTGATAGCTAAGTTCGGAATCGTGTAGCGTTATCTTTGTAAATCGCAATCACTGTGCGACAGATAAAACGGGACGTCTCACTCTTTAACCCGACGTAACGTGCGAAATTAAATGCTCGTTACAGTACTCGCCTTTACGTGGAACGATTGCAACGCACCTGATTACAGACAGTATATGATACTGATAGTTGGCTACTTAGACTACGTATATGCAGTCCTTCTCGTCCCTTAAGTAAGATCTTAAGTTAAGTATTAATAGTCAAGGTGTCAATCGTTCGTTCGAGTGTCAATCAACGTCAATCGTATAGGCGGCCGCAAGGCCGGGCTTTGTTACTTTTCGGAGTGACAAAGAGTGCACTTTTCGGTGCGCCTGTAAACCGCACTTTTCAGTGCATGAAACCGTACTTATCAGTACGCGTCGAGTCTCCGTAAGGCGTTCAAGAAAGAAGTGTTAGGGCTTCCCCCTAGGCACTGTAGGTCCCCTGTGAGGCATTGCACATCGCCCACAGCTCCCTTTGATCCGGACTCAGGATGGTCCGTTAAATTCATTAAGGCGCGCCCCCCTGCCCCTCTGGCAGGGAGGTTTCACATGTCTTCCCCCGCCCCACTCCCCTCCTCAGGCCCCGGTATGGCCGCTGAACAAGAGGTCAGTCTCTTAGAGACTGAGCTCATTAGCCTCCGCGGCTTCATAGCCGCTATCTGTCCTCGTCTCGTAGAAGATTACGATGCGTACGCTGCAAAGCGTCGCACCGAGCTCCCTCATTCCTCGAAGCCCGCTCCCTCGATCTACGCCAAGAAGCCCCGCCCACCACCCCCCGTTACGATCCAAGACAAAGCGTCTTGGGTTGAGATTTCTAGCCTGCTGGAAACGGCAGGTATCCCTTACACCTCCGCCGTGAATACCGCTGTAGGTATTCAGGTGAAGGTAGCCACGACCACCGCCCATCGCAACCTCACTCGTTTCCTTCGGGACAACCAGTGGGGCTATTTCACGCACTCTCTCGAAGAGGAGCGTAAACTACGGGTTGTGATCCGTAGAGTCCCCTCAGAACTCCCGACTGACGACATTTCAGACGACCTCAAGGAACAGAAGATTCCTGTTCGCGAGGTTCATCGTATGCGCTCTCCGCGCACCAGGGCTCCATATGATATGGTTCTCGTTGTCCTCGATCGCACCCCTCAGGGGAAAGCGATTTTTAATCTTACATCCCTTTGCGGCCTCTCCGGCGTCATAGTCGAGCCGCCGCGCAAAACGTCTGTGCCCTCGCAGTGTCACAACTGCCAGGTGTACGGACACTCCGCACGAAACTGTCGCCTGAAACCCAGGTGCGTTAAGTGCCTCGGCGACCACTCCACTAGGGAGTGTTCTCGCACGAAAGACGCCTCCGACCCTCCGAGCTGTGTTCTGTGCCGCGGCGTGGGCCATACCGCGAATTATCGCGGATGTCCCCGCGCCCCGCGCACAAAGCGCCCTCGATACCCCAGGCAGGCGTCGCCGTCTAAGACGGCCGCTGCCCCCGCCCGTCCTCGACCTCCGCCTCTCATGTCTCGAGAGGCCTTCCCGAACCTGCCGGGCACGTCTCGTGCACCGGCAGCGTCCGTACCCGCGACTAGTGCGCCCCCCCGCCCCTACCGGGCCCCTCAGGCCCCGTGGGCTCCTAAACCCGCGTCCCAGCACACTCCCAAACCTCCGGCGGCTAATCCTTCACAGGATGACCCCGCATACTCCTTTTCCCTATCGAGTATTGACTACGCAGGTCAACTACTCATTTTCCACGAGATCTCGGAGATCTCGGCGTACGAAGAGTGCTCTCGTAATCCGCTACTAGGTGCCGTCACGGCAATCCATAGATTTCCAGCCATCGCGGCTACACTACAACGGCTCGCGCGCGCAGCTGTTAAAAAATAAATAACTCAAATAAGATAGAGTAAATCGCGTATTTACGTCTATCTTCCCCTAAAAATAACCGTCAAACAATAATAATAATTTTTGTTATGTCTATTTTTAGACTTCGGTGCCGTCACCGTTAGTAAATTTAAATTCAATCTTATAAAATGCGTGTTGCGCCCACGCTTTTGTAATCGATCCCTATTAGCTCCCGCACACTTCGCGGTTCTCAATAATATCTCGAGCCTAGGTCGTCCCCGCGCGGAGCCCTCTTGATATTATTTTCGCGATACAGTGACTCACCTACATCACTTGAACACACATATGAGATTATCTCTCTCACACACGTGCACATATATACACACTGTGGGAGGGTTTACTTTTTTTCCCTCAATCGAACTGAATCGAATAGTTTAGTTCGTTTCATTTCCGATATACACGTATTCATTGGTGAATCATGCAATTTTCATTGCATAATTCACAAATGTATATATGTATGAATAGCTTAGTATAGTTTAGCTAGGACAGACGCGTCTTTTTCGGTAACAGCCCAAGCCGAGGTGTGCGTGCACCCTTGTGTATGTTACCCAAAACCAAAATCGGCTGAGTGCCCTAAGCGCTCGGCCTTAGTAGTCCGGTGAAGCTGTAAAGACCTTGCCAGGTCAATAGCATAGTCAGTTCGAAAAAAAAAAAAAAAGTATTAATAGTATTATTCATTCAGACTTCGAGCCTTTATCTCGTATGTTTAGTTAGGTTTTAGTTGTGATTATACGATACTATCTCAGTCGATATTCACATTTAACCCCTAAATGCACATTGTAGTCAATTGTTCAAAGTTAATATTTGAATTATATTCAAAGATCTTACACCCAGTAGCAATAATGCATATATTAACCAACGCAGCGAAGCTCAGTACCCAGGTACTCCACACTTAATTATAAATCCGAAAGTAACTCTATCTGTTTGTTATGCCTTCATAACGAAATTAAATTTAGCACAGAGATAGCTTGGAATGTGAAAAGCGATATAGGGTACATTTTATAACGTTATGGGGATAAAATTACGCCCAGCGAAGCGGTTGAGAACAAGCTTAAATAGACCACATATTTTATTACTTTATCTTTACTTACCTAAATATTACTCTTGTTCGGTGACTATTAGTATTACTATATTAAAATTCATTCCCTATTAATTGTGTGTAGTTTATTACTATGTTGGTCGCATATTCCCTAGTTATATGTATTTCATTACACTCAGGGATCATTTTTCATACTCAACTAGGTCATCGACAAACTCCCGTAATATAAACACAAAAATATAGATAGAAAATACGAACTAGTATAATACAAAAATAATACAAAATAGTAGAGATTCATTACCACTAACGGGGTACAGTCGCAAATAGCTGTATCAAATAGTATCATACAGCAAATATCTTACATCTCGGTACAGTTACCGACACTATTTAATTATATCTGTCACATTATGTTCGCTCAAACGTAGTGAACATAATGACAAAGTGGCGAATAAATACATGGAAATGCATAAAGTATATGCTATTATTCTGACTTCGCGTCGTAAATAAAAACGGCGTATGTAACTAAAGTATAAACGGAAGAATAGTTAGATAATCTGTAGGTAGCAGCTGTAATGACATACGACAATTTGTTTTCAGATTAATAATAATTCGAGAAGAAAAGCTCATAAGCAAACAAAAATATAATTAGATTTGTCCTTTTTGCTGAAGCCAAATATTTACAAAACTTAGTATAGCGTTCCCTTAAACCTTTAGAACTAATCCGATTCTAAAATGATTTAACTGATAGGTAGTTAGTTTATTCATTAGGTTATATTTCAACCAATAATTTAATAATTCTGAGTCTTTGTCGTCTATGTATCCATTAACTGTAGTTAAGGTTTCATAGTTGTGATTTTAACTCAGTTTCATTATCATAAATATTTAAAATAATAATAATCCTTTAGTGATAATATATAGGATTATATATATTATATGATTATGATAAAATCCTCGATGAAAAACGAATTTATAAAGAGTTTATGAATATTGGAAAAGTTCCTGTAACCGTAGCGGTGTAGTTATTGTCCATTCTTGGCTTGTGAAACCGTTGAGGCGTAAAATCAAGGATTATACTAGAGCCATCCTAACATTTTGCATTCTTACGATAAAGTTTAAGCTTCGGTTTAAGTGCATTATGATACGGTTCAAAATCGTTTACACGGGATTTGTTTAAACTTGTTCACGCGATGTACCGAGCTTGTACAAAGTTTTCCCTTTTACGCTTCTTGACAAAGTGTGTTTAGGCGTTCCGCTTGAATAATGTAGATCGTTTGTTTGTTTTTTAGTTCTTATGCATAAAAGTTACACAATGAGAATCGAAAAAAACGACATCTGTTACTAATTAAAGATATCTGTTTTTTGTTATCGACAACGTGATGCATCTAAAAGTAAGCCTAGTGCAATCCAAAAACAACTGCAAGCACCAGGAAATCTATAATCCATCGTTACACACATTCATTGTTATCATGCAGGGGTGCAAACCTTTTTACAACTACATATACATAGGCTAATCGCAATACGTGACAAAAGAAAAGAAAACCACTTTGTATTGCCATCTGCAAAATGATTAGTCATCCTTTCGAGTACAGAAAATTTCAAGCTACTTTAATACGCCTAAAACAACACGGTCTTTACAAAAGACGACTTAAAAAGCATTATGGAAACATTTTTTCTTGTGATTCTATAACCCAGTTTGAGTGTGACTGTCTCTTCCACAGGATCAAATGAATGTGTAATTGATTAGTTGTTACGTGATGGCAACTGATTTTTAGTTTCTTTTATTCGATAATTAATTAGGTCATATTTTATCACCAGCCACTTCACAATAATAAACACGTCCCATCCACCCGTTTTTGTCCGCATTGTCCTCCTCCCAGTATCAAGAGTCAAAGAGGACTTATTTTGTTTGCCACATTTTTTAAAACAGCAATTGCTTTTCGATGCTACTTTCTGCACGCACTTACAGTACGCAGTAAAATACATGTCTGTGAAGTTGGCATACAAAGATATCGGAATCGTGAAATAAAAATTAGTTCTGATATTCAAATCAATAGTTCTGGAGTTCCTGAAATTTTGGAAAATAGTTCTGCATATAAAGACAACATAAAGGCATAAGACATATGAGGGTGCCAACTTCACGCAGCATACAAAAGTCGTGACAGAGGAGTTCTGAAGGGAGTTCAGGGCTTCTTTTCAATAGTTCTGGAGTTCTTTGCAGTATGAGCAATAGTTCTGCATAATTAAAGCCATGGCGGCAGCCCACTGAAAATCACACCGTACAAGTATGCAAATAAATCAACTTTAGATTTTTGAATAGTTCTAAGGAGTTCTGGGTTCCTTTACAATAGTTCTGGAGTTCTTTGCAATATGAGCAATAGTTCTGCATAATTAAAGCCATGGCAGCCCATTCAAATAACACCGTATAAGTATGTAAAAAAATCAACTATCGATTTTTGAATAGTTCTAAGGAGTTCTGGGCTCCTTTACAATAGTTCTGGAGTTCTTTCCAATATGAGCAATAGTTCTGCATAATTAAAGCCATGGCAGCCCATTCAAATAACACCGTATAAGTATGTAAAAAAATCAACTCTCGATTTTTGAATAGTTCTAAGGAGTTCTGGGCTCCTTTACAATAGTTCTGGAGTTCTTTGCAATATAAGCAATAGTTCTATATATTTGAGGCCATGACAGCCCGTTGAAAATCACACCGTATAAGTATGCAAAAAATCAACTCTCGATTTTTAAATAGTTCTAAGGAGTTCTGGGCTCCTTTACAATAGTTCTGGAGCATAGAGTAACAAACCCGCGCGTAGTTAATAGAGAGTGCGTAATCGGTTTCTAGTATGGGAACAGCGCGATCCGTTTTCGCGGGTGTGAGGAGGGGCGACGGGGTAACGCACATTGTTTCTATAGTGATGTGCAATACAAACTTGTACGGACACTGTATCGATATGTTAATTATGATAAAAAAAGTTTGATAAAAATGTTTTCAATTTATTTATTGTAACAATAGCATCTTAATCACTAAAATACAATAAAAATATATTTAATTAAATGTTATAACTTAAATAAAATAAGATTCTTATAAACTCGACTCTTCGAATTTACTTTATCTTTACTACTTTTAAAAATGTAATAGAGTGTGATGTTTAAATATATTTTAACTAGCTGTACCCGCGACTTCGTCCGCGTGGAATGGTACCTTTAGATAGCAGTGTTATTAAATTATTATAATTAAATTAAATTTAAATTAGTTATTATAATTAAAATGGACAAATAATAAATAATAATGCCTTAAAGATGGAACTGAAATAAAAAATATCACAACAGTTATCAAAAGTATCGGTTAATAATAGAATTAATATTGCTTATAAAATAAAAAAATAATTTATAGATACTCGATACAATCCGAATAGGCACAACACTACAACGTCTTAGACATATGGCGCGCTGCCATGACAGTTTGGTTTAGTTTAATATTTTATTTCCCAAAAAACTTAATTCAATCAATACTTACGCATGAAAAGAAATACACTAGATTTTACGTTTTTCTTTCTGTAATGATTTTTACAATTATTCACTGTACAATTAGACATATTTACTGCGTATAATAATATTTTAGCGGAGACGTTCACTATCAGAGCTACGCGAACAGACTGATCGTGCTTACGGGAGTCGAGAGGGACATACATGAAAAATTCATGTATGAGTGGTAAGGCAGGCACGACGCTTATGCGACTTCTATTGTAAGTGTAAGCGGTTTCATAATTCTATGTTTACAATAGTTCTGGAGTTCTTTGCAATATGAGCAATAGTTCTGCATAATTAAAGCCATGGCAGCCCATTGAAAATAACACCGTATAAGTATGCAAAAAATCAACTCTCGATTTTTAAATAGTTCTAAGGAGTTCTGGGCTCCTTTACGATAGTTTTGGAGTTCTTTACAATATGAGCAATAGTTCTGTATTATTGAGGCCATGACAGCCCATTGAAAATCACACCGTATAAGTATGCAAAAAATCAACTCTCGATTTTTGAATAGTTCTAAGGAGTTCTGGGCTCCTTTACAATAGTTCTGGAGTTCTTTCCAATATGAGCAGTAGTTCCGCATAATTAAAGGCATGGCAGCCCATTGAAAATCACAGCACGTACTTGTAAGTATGCAAAAAAATCAACTTAAGATTTTTCAATAGTTCTAAGGAGTTCTGGGCTCCTTTACAATAGTTCTGGAGTTCTTTGCAATATAAGCAATAGTTCTGTATAACTGAGGCCATGGCAGCCCATTGAAAATCACACCAAGTACTTGTAAGTATGCAAAAAATCAAATCTCGATTTTTGAATAGTTCTAAAGAGTTCTGGGCTCCTTTACAATAGTTCTGGAGTTCTTTGCAATATAAGCAATAGTTCTGTATAATTGAGGCCATGGCAGCCAATTAAAAATTACACCCTATAAGTATGAAAAAAATCAACTCTCGATTTTTGAATAGTTCTAAGGAGTTCTGGGCTCCTTTACAATAGTTCTGGAGTTCTTTGCAATATGAGCAATAGTTCTGCATAATTAAAGCCATGGCAGCCAATTGAAAATTACACCCTATAAGTATGAAAAAAAACAACTCTCGATTTTTGAATAGTTCTAAGGAGTTCTGGGCTCCTTTACAATAGTTCTGGAGTTCTTTGCAATATGAGCAATAGTTCTGTATAATTGAGGCCATGGCAGCCCATTGAAAATCACACCACGTACTTGTAAGTATCCAAAAATTCAACTTACGATTTTTCAATAGTTCTAAGAAGTTCTGGGCTCCTTTACAATAGTTCTGGAGTTCTTTGCAATATGAGCAATAGTTCTGTATAATTGAGGCCATGGCAGCCCATTGAAAATCACACCACGTACTTGTAAGTATCCAAAAATTCAACTTACGATTTTTCAATAGTTCTAAGAAGTTCTGGGCTCCTTTACAATAGTTCTGGAGTTCTTTGCAATATGAGCAATAGTTCTGTATAATTGAGGCCATGGCAGCCAATTAAAAATTACACCCTATAAGTATGAAAAAAATCAACTCTCGATTTTTGAATAGTTCTAAGGAGTTCTGGGCTCCTTTACAATAGTTCTGGAGTTCTTTGCAATATGAGCAATAGTTCTGTATAACTGAGGCCATGGCAGCCCATTGAAAATCACACCACGTACTTGTAAGTATGCAAAAAATCAAATCTCGATTTTTGAATAGTTCTAAGGAGTTCTGGGCTCCTTTACAATAGTTCTGGAGTTCTTTGCAATATGAGCAATAGTTCTGTATAACTGAGGCCATGGCAGCCCATTGAAAATCACACCACGTACTTGTAAGTATGCAAAAAAATCAACT
>MU158843.1:344640-383465 GCA_015888305.1 Antheraea pernyi | reverse complement strand
ACGTTGAAAATATACAAAATTAGTCATCAGTTTACAATATGTGTACAGTTAGGCGGCCTTATCGCTTAGAGCGATCTCTTCCAGGCAAACCTAAGGAGACATTTTATTTTCATAACTACTGGGTGGCAATATAAATAGACAAAAAAAATAAAATGCAGAAACTATAGATAAAAGTAAAAAAAAACAAACAAAAAAAAGAAATAACACAATACAATAGATATATTACGACAGCGAGAGGTAATGCCGGTGGAGATATTTTTTAAATGCCTGCCTAATATCACAAGGGAGTGCGTTCCATAGGCGTACAGCTTAAACCGCAAATGATTTACTATAAAATTTAGTGTGACAGATAGGGAATTAGAGTATATGTTGAGAACATAGACGGCGTGATGAGGAATCTCTGCAACCTAACATCTCGAATTCCCTCCCCGCCGTCTCCTTTGCGAGCATAACCGCCTCCCAATATGAGGCGACGGAGCTCCACCCACCCTGTGTGGCTACAAAGAAAAATTAGGCGTCTTCGTTGGCTTGGACATGTATACAGTATTTTTGCATACTGTATGCCGAGGCATATTTTACATGTCTGTGAAGTTGGCATACAAAGATATCGGAATCGTGAAACAAAGATGAGTTCTGATATTCAAATCAATAGTTCTGGTCTTTGTATGCCAACTTCACAGACATGTAAAATATGCCTCGGCATACAGTATGCAAAAATACTGTATACATGTCCAAGCCAACGAAGACGCCTAATTTTTCTTTGTAGCCACACAGGGTGGGTGGAGCTCCGTCGCCTCATATTGGGAGGCGGTTATGCTCGCAAAGGAGACGGCGGGGAGGGAGAGGTAGCAGACCTGCCAGCTCCCCTCCCGCGGTCGACAATCACGGCGGCGCAGAGTCAACAATGACCTGAGGCCGCCGTAAAAAACACCTGAGGGCGGCGGACGCGGGCATGTCCGTCGCTCTGGCAGAACTTCTGCACAGGCCCGTATGATTGAGGCGCATTGTGCCGATGCGCCTCCCACGATCGTCGGGGAGGGCAACTCTCTCCCTCTCCTGAAGGGTCTACGATTCTGAACCATCGACCGCGACGAGGCCCCTGGCGAGGGGCCGACACCTGCTGGGTAGTAGACGTAGTGCCAGTTCGGCAGCTCCTGCTCCCCGGACTATAGGTGATTTAAGGCACCATGGGGTTTTATTCGTGCAAGTCGGACATACCCCACCCTCAGCTGCCCGGCTAGGGTGGAAATCCGTAGGGATTTCCCCATGTTAAAAAAAGGGTATATACACTCTACCATCCCACTTTAATACTGGATATACAAATATTTGCTCAAATATTTCGCTATAATTACGCACAAATCTTAGCACCCTTGAGATAACTGCTAGTCTTAAGTAAGTGAGTACTTAGAGTAAGTGCCCAAAGTGGTCCCCCTAAAAATACAGTGAAGTTGTAGAAGTTAGTGAACCCAACAGCTGTTAGTCAGTTCGAAGAAGAAGAACGCTGAAATGAAAACGATGATTTTATAAATTGCTTAATATGTTCAACAGAAAATTTACGAACGGTCACGCGCTGTCCATTTATATTTGAAAAACGCTGGCGACTGAGGCCCGCTCGGGACCGACGTGACTCGACTTGCAAGCGGATATACCTCGATTTTTTAACGTTAACCTCGACTTTGCATCGAGTTGATCAAATCTGAGATTACATTGAAGCGTTTTGTTCCCCATTTTTTAGTACTATAGTCTACTGATTTATAAATACAAGTGCTCTATTGGTAGAAATTCGACCATAAATCATAGATTTTTCAAGTTTCAGTATTAAAGAAAAACCGATTTTTTTCACAAAATTTTATTGATAATACTAACGCTTATAAATCATTTTATTATTATTATTACATAGTATAAAACAAAGTCCCCTACCGCATCTGTCTGTTCGCGATAAACTCAAAAACTACTGAACGGATTTTCATGCGGGTTTCACCAGTAGATAGAGGGATTCGTGAGGTATATCTTGTTATATTATGGTATTATTGGTATATTTTGGTATATCATTTGTCAAGGATTTATAATCAGGGCGGGACAGCGTCTGCCGGTCCGGCTAGTAACTAATAAATAAAAAAAAAGAAAGATCGGTTGAGAAACAGTGAAGACAGATGTTTTGAACTCTTTTCCCTGTGCCTATCTTCTGTATATATAAATTTCTTCTGCACGTGTGTATGTCACTGAACTCCTCCGAAACGGTTGGACCGATTTTGATGAAAATTTGTGTGGGTTGTTCTGTGGATCCAAGAATGGTTTAGATTCACAATTGGAACCGGCAGGCGACGCTGCGGTTGGCTTTTAAGATTTTTTTTATTATCAAGGCAGGACAACGTCCGCCGGGCCCGCTAGTTTATATTTAGATATAGAATACATTTATCCAAAAGCATTGGTTGAAAATAATAACACGCTTGATAAGGATATATAGACAATTCTGTTTATAGAGTGCTGGAATACATTATTGAGATTGTACCTTTTTGACGTAACAAAATTATGGTGGTTGATCGTATTAAAAATGTTGCTAAGTTATTACTAACTTTTTTTTTGCTAATGGAATACCCATCATGGTTACTCACCCGCCACTGTGAACAGCGAATGGGTTATGCGCGAATGTACCAACTAACAACTTCACATTCAGTAGCAAGGAGTGCTCCCCAAAGGAGATTTCACAATGAGTTGTCCGTTACTGATTGCAGCTTCAGCCTTATGCTTTTAATAATGTTCTCTTCAATAATCTACTAACGGACTTTGTTCTTTCTGATTTCAGAAGCCAATCCAAAAACCTCACCCAGTAATTCTTTAAAGAGGTTCCTCTTTACTCTCTACTCCACTATAAAAATAGTGAATATAAATAAATACTTTTGCCTCTAAGGGATTTTAAGTCTATTTATCGTTTATTTTAATCATTAAAGACTAAGTCTCAGGAATTCGGTATTTTAACTCTGCCCTCCCAATATATTTTTGAGAATATGATGTACGTTCGCAAAGACCGGCATAATGTAAATACTAGAAACAATAATAAACTGGTCACTCCATGTTTCAGGCTCACTAAGACCAGCAACCGTTTTTTAGGTAATAGTGTTAGATTTTATAACAAAGTCCCAAAATACATTACAGATTTGCCAGATAGTAAATTCAAATGTTATATCAAGCGGGACTTATTACATAAAGGGTGGATCAATATGTGAGTGAGAGTGGTGGTAGAGCCACGCTGAAACTATTACTGGTTTCAGCATGAATGGGTCGGCTCGCCCGGGGTAGTACCACCCTCTCATAAAAAACCGACGTGAAGTAACAGTGCTTGCCATTGTTGCGTTTCGTTCGGTCAGTGAGAGAGCCAGAGGCCCACCTCCCCTCCCCTCTCCTCCTCTCCTCCTCTCCCTCCCCTAATCCTTTCCCCCCAAAGGGTGGCAACGTACTTGCGATTCCTCTGATGTTGTGTTGTGACCCACCAGTTCGTTTGCCACTTATGACATAAAAAAATGTGAATGGTGGCGACGTCTGGAAATGACGCCTGTCTCTGTGCATCCACCAAAATAAAAAAAATTTAGCTTTATAATGTATATTATGTTGTAATAATAAAAAAATATGTTATGTATTATAAAAAGATAAACCAGATCAAGTTTCTTGCCGGTTCTTCTTGATGGCTGGGTTGTTTTCCCAACCGGTGGTAGTTTTGACGTTCATAAATGCCTTCTCAGGGCCTAAATTGAATAAAACAAAGAGTATTTTGATTTAAATTGTCAATATAATGTCTCCACGACCTTATTGGTATCAAAAGCTGCCCTGGTAATTACGTTTTTGCGTACTTTCGAGAAGATGTCCTTAACATATAATGACCTGCGCAGGGCTAATTAAAGTCATAAAAATATTCGATTAATTTAACTGGAGTAACCCTCGAGACTATATTTCAAGTGTCAAATAAAGATGCCACACAAGGATACGTTACGGAGCAACTCATCCACTAAGAACCCGTGTGACGTCATTCGAGACATCTGTCGTCTGACATATGAACTGTTCGATCCCCTATTACATAAATTGGTTTCGACCGTGCTCAATTCGAGTTTATATAGTTTTATATTTGGATAGAGTTGGAAAACACTTTGGAAGTTTATTTTCTGTTACATCAAGAAATTTATGATGTTTCAACATTTGATATACGGTTACAATTATAATTTTCAAATAACCAAATTTGAATATGTAGAATGGAAGGCATTGGACTGTGTAGGAAAACCGCTCATGCAATCGATCAAGTTTATTAGCAACGTGAAGGATGTTTTTTTTTCGAACTGACTACGCTATTGTCCTTTTTAGAACCCTCTACAGCTTCACCGGACTACTAAGGCGTAAGGCACTCAGCCGATTTTATCTTGGGCAACTAGCTCAAGGGTGCGCGGCACACCTCGGCTTGGGCTGTTGCTGTTACCTCGGATCTGACCTAACGTGAAGGATGCCTCGGATATAGCTATTTATAGATCGCAATAACGACCACAAATCAATAATTAATTACGTTATTGTTTTATATTGCAACAATCGTTGTTATAAACTTCTGTCAGTTAGTTGCGTGATTCGTTGTTTCATATCATATTATAACGACAATGAAATAGTTGCATTCATTGTTCCCTGCCGTGACTTTGAATATTAGCGACAATGCTTTTTTTATGCCTATTGGTTGTCGCTTAACGCTTGTATTTTTTCGCATTGTTATAAAATCTATCGACTATTCTTTTTATATAATATAATAACGAATAGCGGACTAATTATATCAAGAATATTATATTATGCATTGGATAGGAATAAGACATTAATTACATGGAGTGTTTTGCGGGATCTTAGAATGCCATGTAATGAACTTTGTATTTTATTAATAATCTGGTGTTATTTGGCTCCATATTTTATAATATCGGTGGTGTTTTACGTAATATAGTTTGGTTATTGTGCATAAGTGAAGTGGATCGGAAATAATACCACGGAGCATGGATTCTGACTTGCCACAAAAACTCTCTAGAAAGTTCTAACAAAACGGCCACCATCTTGTTAGTTAATTGAAATGTTCGCAAAGAACTTGCAATATCATTAACTACTCGACAATGGTATTAATAACCAAATACAACATTGGTTGCCAAAGAAAGACATTATACATTACTAATTTTATAATAACTAGTGATTTCAAACGGCCAGTCCTGTTCTAAGATAAATCTTACCACATAGATCATAGTGATAAATAGTCAATTGTACAGTGGATGTGCCAAAATTACAACGCAATTGTGAAGAAGAATTAAATTTAAAGAAAAATAACTACATATTTTAATTAGCTGAATTTCTGGAATTCGACTAGGATAATTACCCCTAAATGTGAGTTGGGACAATTTTCAGACGCTGGAACTAAAATACAACGATTACATAGTTTATAAAATTTGCCCACTTCAGAATAGTAAGTAACCGAACGAATATTAAATATATCATACTACTGTATAAATGTTTTCATTTGTGGTAGAGCTACGATTACTGGTTTCAGCATGAATGCGTCAGCTCGCCCGGGGTAGTACCACCCTCTCACAGAAAACCGACGTAAAGTAACAGTGCTTGCATTGTTTCGTTTCGTTCGGTCAGTGTGAACGCCGGAGGCCCACCTCCTTTAAAAGGCCGGCAACACAATTGCGACTCCCCTCTGCATTAAATCAATGGCCAGGTCTCTCAGACGAAAACCACGACAAATCAGCAATGAGTGTCAGTCACCAAACCCACCGCTAGAAAAGAAGCCACGATCGCCCATCGAAATGAGGGGCGAATAATAAATAACCGACATTCCAGTTGAGGTGGGAGGCGAGAGAAGCCACCGTCAGAGGGGCAACCCTAGTACGGACTCCCCGCTCGCCGTAGAAGATTGCGACGCTGATGCGACGCCTCCTGGTATTGCTAGTGCTTATGGACGACCGTAATCACTTACCATCAGGCGACCCACCTGTTCATTGCTCCCTATAATATAAAAAAAAATTGAAAGCATCAGGCTTCATGCAAAAAAAATCATTTAGTAGTTTCAGTTTTTTTTTTAATATATATTTTATTCTGTTACAGTTCTCAAATTACCAAAAATCAGTTATTTGCAAATATTTTCAATGCACAAGCATGACGATTCTACAAATTTTAAGGTAGATGATGATAACGAAAACTTGTCTAGCTGCGCAGTAACTATTAACATGCGGCAGCCATATTATATCAATTATATTTTAGCATGTCAATAACTATGCTTTTAAAACAAAAATTTTAATATAATAAAAGCTTTTACAGGTTCGCGACACACAGTATAATTTACACCCGCTATTGTTTTTTTGGTTATTCATTCCTAACTTGAATTCCATGCGAAACGCAGAGCAACACAAGTTTGACAATTATTTTCTCATTTGAAACGTGTACAAGTACAGTTATATAAACAATATTCTCCTTCTGTGAACACAGATAAAAATAAATATAATCAATGCCATAGAAAGTTGCGTTGTAGCGCACATGGATTAATTTTTTCGTTTATCTTTAGCACAAAGTTAAATGCGTACTAGCTACTGCCTGCGCCTTAGTTCGCGTGGAATAGTTACTTTAGGCTAACCAACACGCAGCGGAAGCTCTCAAAAGAAAAAAATAACGATTTAGAAACATTCTACATTGGTGATCCGCTCCTATTGGTCTTAAAATGATGATATAAATATAATATAAATATATAAATATAGCCTATAGCCTTCCTTGATAATTGAGCTATTTAAAACCGAAGGATTTTCTCAAATCGGACTGGTAGAGATCATAGCGTTCAACCAAACAAACAAACTCTTCAGCTTTATATATGAGTATATATAGATTTAACCTTTACAGGCTTTTTAGCAATTTTATGTAACCTCTATTGAGCTCTGTCACTACTGTTAAGCCACCTGTGGATAAGCCTTACTCTGTTTAGCTGTAGAGTCTTATCATCATCTATATATTAATTCGTGAAGCCTAAACTTTGTATATGTCGGCGCGACGCACCATGATCCATCACAAAAATGATATAAATGAGAACTGAACCACCCCATCATAATAATAACGTCAGAATGAACTCACTAGCCACTCATAATAATAATATCGTCAGAATGAACTCACTAAACCACCCATAATAATAATATCGTCAGAATGAACTCACTAAACCACCCATAATAATAATATCGTCATAAACCTCCCATAATAATAATTACATCACATTTCAATATAAAACAATAATTAAGAACTATTAATTTCAGACTATCACCCCTTCATAATAATACTGCGACTCAACACCAAATAATAATCAATTCAGACTATTTGGTACAGTAGATAACCAATTAATTAGTTACAAATAGTTATCACCAAATAATAATCAATTCAGACTATTTGGTACAGTAGATAACCAATTAATTAGTTACAAATAATAACTAATTTGTTTGCACAAATTAATTAATGTCTAGGTTAAGCGACTCGCACAGTACGTGTGTACCGCACGGTGCCAGAGCCAAGACTGACTTAACATTGGTCGCTCCGCTCCTTTTATACCGAAACACGAGTAGTAGGGAGAGAGGCGTGACCGGATGACACAATCAATGCGGGTAGGCGCCGATATATACCTTTTTAACGGAATTGGGCGAACGGATGAACGTGAAATTTGGCATAGTTAAAGTTCATATGGAGGAGAAGTGCAGAAAGCTATTTATTTTATATAAAATGCACTAGAAGTACGTTAAATTAATTAAAATATGCATTACTCACGCTACTGCTTCAATTTTACATAACATATACACACATGAAAACAAAAAAGACATTTTGACATCTGTCAATAAAGGACTTCAAATAAAGGTTGTGAAGGAGGTTGCTATGCTCGACTGTATGTATTATTTTACTCTTACGTTCCAATTACCCTTTTTCATTCTACATTCAACAATGATATTAACCCTAATAAAATTCAAACTTAAAAAAATCAATGAACTATAGTCGAATGTCGACCGCTGGGCGCCCACTAGTATGTATAGATATGCCAAGTTTTATTCCCACGATCATAATATTTTCCATTTAATTTAACTACAAATTTTGCATATTACTATATTATTAAAAGGGACCGGTCGTTGAAATCCACTGGAGCCATACGACCTGGGTACTAGTACGAATGTTAGTGAAGCGCATATCTTCCGCGTCATGTGTCGTAAACCTCGTTGAAGGGTCCCGGCCATTATCGTTATGCTACAAATTGTGCCATCCACACACACTGTGATGGCGTCTAAGTAATACCGCCATTTAGTGAGGGGATGATGGCTCCGCGATCGTTTGCGTAAATCAGTTCCTACGGTTTATATGCTTCCCGTGCACTCTTAGGTTAGATAACTTAGTTAATTAATTGTAAACAAATTATTAATTAATTCCATAGTCATCTATTTCTCAGAGTGGTTTATGATAATTTAAAATGGGACGATGTTAATTCAATGGTCAAGAAAGTTAACTCAATTGTATATGTAATTTGCAGAGTTCTTCAAACAATTGAGGAAAATATCATACCCGAATATACAACACGCACTGCATCTCACTACTTTCGAAGAAAGACGCCGTCGTGGCGACTTTATAGAAACGTATAAAATAGTCACTCATAAATACAATGTGTCATATTTACGTAAGAGACACAATAAGATCTAAAGAGGAAATCAAACTAAAATAGGTCGAACACTTTCACGCACAAAAATTGTACACAAATTGATACTAAACTGAAACCTATTCCGAAAATAGTATCTGCTAAATCAGTACATTAATTTAAAAATCAATTCGACAACTGGCTACGGATCAATAAACTAATTAATAAGTAAACATCTATAGGAATCATTCATTCAAAAATGTAGACACTGTGTGTGATATAGACCTATCAGCAATGCTGCTCGTCTATTAACAAATAAATAAATATATTATGATATAGGTACAAGCGAATAGAATGTTGTAGGTGGTAGAGCCACGCTGAAGCGATTACAGATTTCAGTATGAATGGGTCGGCTCGCTCGGGGTAGTACCACCATCTCATAGAAAACCGACGTGAAGTAACAGTGCTTGCATTGTTGCGTCTCGTTCGGTCAGTGAGAGCGCCGGAGGCCCACCTCTCCTCCCCTCCTCTCTCTTCTCCCCTCTCCCTCCCTCCCTCCCTTTCCCCCAAACACAGGCTGGCAACGCACTTTCGATTCCCCTAGTGTTGTTAGTGTCTATGGACGGTGGTGATCACTTAACATCAGGTGACCCATTTGTTCATTTGCCTGCTATGACATAAAAAAAATCAGTAGGTGTAAAAACTAAAAAGACTATGCGTGCGACATAGTACTTCAATAATATAGACATAATATATTATATATAGAAATAATATAGTATAATGTATTTTATCTCATTCTCCCTTGTTAATTCTAAAAACAACAAAACTTAAAAAGGTTTCATTTCAAAATTACACAATATATTTGTTATAATACCTTATGAATAGATACGCCTTATAGTGCTACATACAATACAAAGCGTGTAATATCAAGACGTCAAAATTTCAATTACATCCGCCTCGTAAATCTACACGGATTCCTCGTCTAAGTCAGAAGTTTAATTAAACATCTCGGATCTAGATGCAGTGGACACTGGACGCTGGACTTCGTGACGACCGGTCGTTGCGCATATTGCTGTTACCTCGGATCTGACCTAACGTGAAGGATGCCTCGGATATAGCTATTTATAGATCGCAATAACGACCACAAATCAATAATTAATTACGTTATTGTTTTATATTGCAACAATCGTTGTTATAAACTTCTGTCAGTTAGTTGCGTGATTCGTTGTTTCATATCATATTATAACGACAATGAAATAGTTGCATTCATTGTTCCCTGCCGTGACTTTGAATATTAGCGACAATGCTTTTTTTATGCCTATTGGTTGTCGCTTAACGCTTGTATTTTTTCGCATTGTTATAAAATCTATCGACTATTCTTTTTATATAATATAATAACGAATAGCGGACTAATTATATCAAGAATATTATATTATGCATTGGATAGGAATAAGACATTAATTACATGGAGTGTTTTGCGGGATCTTAGAATGCCATGTAATGAACTTTGTATTTTATTAATAATCTGGTGTTATTTGGCTCCATATTTTATAATATCGGTGGTGTTTTACGTAATATAGTTTGGTTATTGTGCATAAGTGAAGTGGATCGGAAATAATACCACGGAGCATGGATTCTGACTTGCCACAAAAACTCTCTAGAAAGTTCTAACAAAACGGCCACCATCTTGTTAGTTAATTGAAATGTTCGCAAAGAACTTGCAATATCATTAACTACTCGACAATGGTATTAATAACCAAATACAACATTGGTTGCCAAAGAAAGACATTATACATTACTAATTTTATAATAACTAGTGATTTCAAACGGCCAGTCTCGTTCGGTCAGTGAGAGCGCCGGAGGCCCACCTCTCCTCCCCTCCTCTCTCTTCTCCCCTCTCCCTCCCTCCCTCCCTTTCCCCCAAACACAGGCTGGCAACGCACTTTCGATTCCCCTAGTGTTGTTAGTGTCTATGGACGGTGGTGATCACTTAACATCAGGTGACCCATTTGTTCATTTGCCTGCTATGACATAAAAAAAATCAGTAGGTGTAAAAACTAAAAAGACTATGCGTGCGACATAGTACTTCAATAATATAGACATAATATATTATATATAGAAATAATATAGTATAATGTATTTTATCTCATTCTCCCTTGTTAATTCTAAAAACAACAAAACTTAAAAAGGTTTCATTTCAAAATTACACAATATATTTGTTATAATACCTTATGAATAGATACGCCTTATAGTGCTACATACAATACAAAGCGTGTAATATCAAGACGTCAAAATTTCAATTACATCCGCCTCGTAAATCTACACGGATTCCTCGTCTAAGTCAGAAGTTTAATTAAACATCTCGGATCTAGATGCAGTGGACACTGGACGCTGGACTTCGTGACGACCGGTCGTTGCGCATTATGCTCTCTTTATTAACGAAGACACCGCGTGCTGCTATCCGACTACAGGGCTAAACGCTCGAATACACACGGGCTAATAGAATAACTAACTTTTTTACCTTTACTACTTAACGAATGTATCCAATGTCAGAATGAGCGAAGTGTACTACATTGCATTGACACAAATCCCTTTCATGTATAATTAAATAATAATAAAATTTTAATCTATTGCTTTTTATAACCTTAATTTAATAAACATATCCATGGGGGTAGCGAAGAAAAGGCAGCGACAATACAAATAAACGACATGCACGCTTCGATGGTTTAGTGGTCTCCACAGGTATAAGTTGTCGATCTGGTATTATTCACATATTTCTATTATTTTAATATTCTATTAATTAGTTAAAAATTATATTCCTTGATGTAGATATACATGTATTGAGTAAATATAATTCTCGTTATACACTTACAAAATTTAAAGAATTTAAATTTTAACCCTCACTCTTGTCTTATAATTTCATGTCGCTTCAGTGCAAGCGGCAATGACTACAAAGTTTAAATTGTGAATATCGGCATAATATATTGTAGTATTTTCGGACAACATGTTGTTCAAAGTAGGTTAGATTGCTACACTTATCCGGAGCTTTTAATAAACTAAAATATCGTGACAAAAGCGTGGAATACGGTACAACTATTTCTGAGACTTGGCTGAAGCGTTATTATGTATAATTTGAAAATCTTTCATCAAGAACCTATAAATTGCTCCGGCAGCTGAACTTGAGAGCCAGTATTCCTTTAGGTTTAGCTCGTTACAATATATAGCCATATCGTAATTTAATATCAAGTTAGATTCAAAATGAAAAATACTTTCCACAATTTACCCCCTGAGAAGGCGCTTGGGAATGTCAAAACTACCGGTTCATAAAACAACCCAGTCATCGAGAAGAACCGGCAAAAAACTCTATCAGGTTAATGTTCTACCGTTCATATTTTTATAAGGATACATTAACGTTACAATCTTCAAATGCATAATCAATGCCAGGCTCCGGCAAGAGTGCGTTGTCTGGGAGTGTCAGTATGGGTTTCGTCCTGGCTATGGCACCATAGACCCCATCTCTGCCCTTAGAATGCTGGCCGAGGAATACAAGGAAAGAAATAAGCCATTGCACATGGCCTTTCTTGACCTGCAAAAGGCCTTCGACTGCGTGTCGTGTCCACTAATTTTGTGGGCTTTACAGGAAAAAAAAACGTGCCACAAACCTATTACATATATAACCTATGACATTATCCGGGACATGTACCACAATCCGAAATCCGTAGTGAGGACTGCAGTTGGAGTTACTCGCCCATTCTCAATCACAGTTGGTGTTCACCAGGGCTCAGCTCTAAGCTCTTTTCTTTTCAGCATATTGCTTGACGTAGTCTCGGCAAAGGTCGACGAACCATCCCCGTGGCTAATGATTTATGCCGACGACATTGCGCTGACAGGCGAGAATAAGCAGAGACTGGAGGACAAGGTAAACCGGTGAAATGAGGGGCTGAAGAACGGTGGTCTAACACTCAACATCGCGAAGACCGAGTACATGGTTTGTAGTAGCATGGATCCGAACCCTTAAAAATACGTAACGAAAGCGTCGCGATAACTAGCAGCTTCAAGTACCTAGGATCTGTGATACACAAGTCCGGGTCATTCGAGCACGACGTCCAATCTCGAGTAGGTGCTGCTTGGGCGAAATGGCGAGAGGTCACCGGCGTTCTATGTGATTAAAGGATACCCGTGAAGTTAAAAGGCCTGGTGTACAAGGGCATCATCCCACCGGTCTTGCTATATGGCAGCGAAACGTGGCCCAAGAAACGCTGGTTGGACGTGGTAAAGGAGGTCTTAAGGGAAAATAACCTCACACAGAAGGATGCCGAAAACCGGGCAAAGTGGAGGAAGTTTAGTAAGAAAGCGGACCCTGGTACCAGGCCGGGAAAACGCTAGGAAGAAGAAGATTAACGTTACAATGCGAGAAAAATGTTAAAATTTATAAAGTAAAAAAAAATACACATCAGAACAGAATGTATTATTTTATAAACAATTATTTAAAAAAAACAATAATACAAGTTATTATCGATAAATTGTTATGAGACTCTTAGAAATATAAATTTACGTGTTCGCCATTCATATGAGCCGTGTGTATAGATCTAGGATCGTCGAAGGAATTTAAATTACTTCAGGCCATCAAGAAACTATTATGTAGAGTCACGATCATTAAAACAGACTTAAAATAAAACGAAAATACAATATACTTGCCCATTCTAGTATTTAAAAGACAATTAATTTGTCGACCTTGTTAACAATCACTTCGTTAATTTTCTATAAAACTAAATGATCTCTGTATAGAAATATTTTCTTCAATTAGATATCACGGCCTCTGAAATAAAGCTATGAAAACTGAATCTAAAATCTCTACATCTCAAATTAATCTGCGAATTTAAATATTAATTTTGTATACGAAAAAATGAAATTTCCAATTAAAATCAATTCATCCCTTTTAAATATATAAATAATTCTTTCAAATCGCATGATTGATGTTACAGCTGGGTAACGGTTGGTCAGTTTATTTTAATAAAAAGTATTATAGTTTAAGCTTCAATCTAGAAACTCCGACTGTTTAAATAAATTATGATCGAATTAAAAATGTATCTAAAAATCGTTAAATGTGATTTATGTTTTCTATTAAGTAAAATGATATTCTAATCGTTAGGTTTTGTATTTCTTCTGCAGTCTATACTTTTGTTATAATATATGTTCTTGGTTACTATATAGTATGGTGTAAAAATTATATTCACAGTTAACATTTATTACTTACTAACTGCGCGTCCCCACTTCGAACTGATGTACTAACGAAGTAAACGAGACCAAATCTTTCGATTAAAGTACGAACTTAAGTTAATTAGAATCGCAACTAATTAACTGAACGTCAATTCTGTCAATATTCTTGAAAATCTCCCTACTCATTTATATAGGGATATTTTAACTCTTTTTTTTTATTACATAGGAGGCAAACGGACAGGTGGGTCACCTAGTGTTAATCGTCCATAGACATTTGCAACACCAGGGGAGACGCAAATGCGTCGCCAACCAGTCTTGGGGGAGGGGAAGTTAAAGTTAAAAATTTTATCTTTCGCCTTATTTTACGTTTTTTTTTATTGTAGCACGGCAAAGTGACTGCACTGCGCCTGGCGGTAAGCACAGTACAATCCAAAAACAACGGCGACCACCGAGAGATACGCCCATCTCTATACTTTTTTGGCGCAACAAGATAAAAATCTTTTGAAAAATTGTATCCTTCGCCTTATTCTAGGTTTTTTTTTATTGTAGCACTGCAAAGTGACTGCACTGTGCCTGACTGTAAGCACAGTACAATCCAAAAACAACGGCGACCACCGAGAGATACGCCCTCCTCCGTCGGTCGTCATTGTCATGCCGGTTTGCGTAAATGTCTCTTCACGTTACGCTTGAAGCACCCCATGTTATAGGAAGGCGGGAACACACTAGCCGGGAGATTGTTCCACAGCTTCATGGTACGGCAAAAATAAGATGCAGCGAACTTTTTAGGTCGTGCCCAGATAGGAGTTACCGTAAAATTGTGGCTCCGAAGACCAGCGCGCGTGGTTGGGTTGTGAAAAGGAGACGAAGGGATGAAAAGAATATGAAAAAATTGATTTTTCCCTAACGCGCCAAAAGAAGTATAACTTCAATAAATAATAGCAAAATGTAACATAAAGCCAATACGATTTAAAATGTCTTCGTTAGTTTATGGATTCGTAAAATATAAAGCAGCTTAACGATTACGTCGCTTTAAATCTAGAATACAATTCACATTCTTAAAACTGAAGTATCGGTTGATGTTTTATATATTATTCGAAAGGATATCAACACTTCATTTAACAAAAAGCCTCTGCACATTTATTTATTATTGTGTAAAACGATGTTATACAAAGTTCACGTCGACACCCCCCAAACAATATCGTCTGACAACCTGACAGTTGTCCTGAGTGAAAATCCTCTGTATCATTTCATTTCAAAACCAAACTTCAAAATCACACGTAAAACATTTATAATATCCATTGCAGCGTTTACACTTCCATTTTAATTCCATTACAATAGTTTACAAGCAATGGAAAAGATATATTTCATTCTATTTTTTCTAGAAAGTTTGTTGGTACTGGAAACGAAATTTTGATAACGCGGTCACGCTCGAACTCACTCATGTGAAACGAGCCAGTCATCGCTTGAATATAGCTATTTTTCTTAAAGTATTTTACCACCGTAACAAAGTACAAGCTTTCGATACGTAATGTTACAAGTCTAGGGTATTGGAACAAAAGATCGATACCAAATGAAGCGTGTTTATAAGATTGGAACTAAGTGTCTAGACTAAATTCACTAACTCCAGTTCTAACAAATTGTTATAAGCACACATTTAAATTTCTCAGTTTGGAAAGTAAAATTCATTTTTATACGAGTACCTTTAAAATCGTTGTTGTATTCTTAAAATTATATGGATTTCTATTAATATTTTGACTTTTAAATATTTTTTCATCCTCCATATTCGTCGTAATCTGCACTTAGGTATGTTTACTTCCTAAGTTAAAGAACTAGTTGAAAAGGATAGCAATTGGAAAATTATAGTGCTATAATTATATAGTTATAGTATTTATGTAGTAGTATGGAGTTAGTAATTATCATATATATTAATACGTGAAGCCTAAACTTTGTACCCCTTTTTAACGGAATTGCGCGAACAGATGAACGTGAAATTTGCCATAGTTAAAGTTTATATGGAGGAGAAGTGCAGAAAGCTAATTATTTTATATAAAATGTATTAGAAGTACATTAAATTAATTAAAGTATGCATTACTCACATTAGTGCTTCAATTTTACACAACATATACACACATGTAAATAAAAAAGACATTTTGACATCCGTCAATAAAAGACTTCAAAAAAGATTGCAAAGGAGGTTGCTATGTTCGACTTTATGTATTTTTTTTAACTCTTACGTTCCAATACCCTTTTTCATTCTACATTCAACAATGATATTATAACATAATAATACCCTTTGACAAAAGAACCCTAATAAAATTCAAACTTCAAAAATTCAATGAACTATGGTCGAATGTCGACCTCTGGGCGCCCACTAGTTATTATAATTACACTAAAGTAATATCTAAATACCCAAGAGTCCTTTCTTCTTGAAGAAGGTATTTCATCTCTAGGAAAAAAATATTTCAAGTATAATGTATTAATAATGGAGTATGTCGTAAGAAAAAACAAAATGTAGTCCGGTGAAGCTGTTAAGACCTTGCTAGGTCAATAGCGTAGACAGTTCGAAAAAAAAAGGAAAACAAAGTTTAATAAAACTTACCAAGTTACCGATCGAGATACCGTAGGTTTTAAGTGTATTTGTCCAGTGTGTGTTCTCATCACGGCCGTAGCTAGGGGAAGGGGGCATTGTGGGGCAATGCCCTACCTTAAAAATACCAAAAACTAAGACAATTTTTTATAATTAATTGTTTGTTCATAGTTTGAGATTTTTTTAAATGTAGTGATAGGTATCTAAACTTTTCCGAACATACCACAATTTGTGACATTCGAGGGCATTTCAATTATGACATTTTTTTACTTCCGCCCTGCCTGTATGTAACCAATGCTGACCTACTTCAAATTCGACTCTAGCTACAGCCCTGGTCCTCATTGGTAACATATTACACTTAACTAAGGGCCTCATAATACTTAGTTTATTTTACACGTGACCACAACAGAAACCGTGCCGTGGCCAAATTTATGAAAATTTTAAATGATAAATAAATCATACAAATATAAAAAGAACTTTACTCATGTAGTATAATTATTATTTATGTTTTTCTTTTAATTCTTCAAACAATTTAAAAATACTAAAACAATAGGTTTAGCGCCATCTATCAATTAAAATGTATATTGTATTTTCATACCTAATAATTTAACAACTTTAAAAACAATATTAAAAGTCACATAATGCAAAATTTATGTTTAAGCTGTAGGTACTTGCGTGTAATTTGGCTTACCTTATGGAAAAGAGGGACATAATATATATTTATACGGTATGGAATAGGAGACGGGGAAGCATAAACACTTTTCTTCATATCGCATCTAAGTAAACATGTCGGCCCAACTTACACGAAAGTAAAAATAAATGAAATGGATTCTTGCACCCTTTTTTATGATACGCATATACAATTTATACGTTTCTTGTTACCTAGTTTTGAAGAGAAAAGCGTGACCGACATGCACGTGACGCATTACGCTTGCTTCAAACTAGCAACGCGTAGTATAAAGGATTATTTACATGATGCCATTTTCTTGTACATACAAGGCCAATAATTGAATGCAACTGTTTACAAACGGAAATAGTAAAAAATTGAATGCAATTATTGTATGAAAGTCTTAACTAAAAACTATTGCAGATGTCTTTTGTATACACCAACACTGTTTAGGAGATTATTGCTTACATGTTTTGACTTGTCTAAACACAGGCTTGTATGTGTGTATACCATTTATTAGCGGGTTGCTTGAAGTTACTACACGTATTTCTGTTGGCGAATTTTTCATTCAAGTGTTGAGAGTTTTAGAAGCTACAGTGTTTATTAAAAATATTTTTTAATTATATTAAATTTATATAATTAAATAATAATAATAAATTTATGGTGATTTGCTACTATATTTCAAATTTTGTTTGAATATGTTTACGGAATTAATTTTCTTAATGTATAATATTAAGTAAACTCAGTGAATTTCTTAATTTCATTTTGTAACCCTAACTGTTTGCTCAGACTAAGCATGCAGTCTACACCTCTAATTACGATGACACTTACCGTTACAAATTGTGTGTGCCTTATTTTAATAATGATCAGTGTACATTGTGTTGGTGTTCAATAAATAAATAAATACATATGAGTAAAAAAGTGTTAAAATTCGGTTCTGCTGATTTAATAAATAGTTCATTGAAATTTATCGCAATAATGAATGTTTATGGGATACTGAAAATGAAAATTATAAGAATCGTGATGTACATAATTGAATACAAGAATTACTTAAGAAATTATAGCATGTGCTGTTTACACCAAGGAAAGATTTGAAACAAAACTTGTATAACAAATCAAGAATTTTACGTGTTGTTTAGACGATGCAAGTAATTTACTGCTTCAATTTAATTGTATGCAACAGGCAAGAAACTTGCATGGAGTAAATGGGCCTTAACGGCCTGTGTACTCGTACACGTTATATTGATATCTTGTACTGAGCTTGTGCAGCCAATCATACGTTTGATTAACAATAAACTGTATATAAATGTATATAATTATTTCTCGCAGTGACAATAGATGTAAAATCCAGAATAATATTAATAATTTAAATAATACAGACTATAATTAATTTAAACATTAAATAGAGAACACGGTTATTCCATTGTCTTGAGTTTTGAGTCTTGAGTCCTTATGACTTGCCCGACTTTTTGAAATAATACATCTTTCGGCGCGTTAGGGAAAAATGATGAGAGTAAATTTATAAGGTGCGCGCGTACACCGTCACGAAAAACCGACACCCTGAAGTTAGCTATAGTCAACTTTTTCTATTGTTAGTGTCTTTTTTTTATTTTATTTTTTTTATTTTTTAGAACTGACTATGCTATTGACCTGGCAAGGTCTTTACAGCTTCACCGGACTGATTGTTAGTGTCGTTTTTTTCTACAAACGTAGAATAAGGCGAAAGATAAAATTTTTGAATTTTTTTTTCAAAAATCTAATCCTAACCTAAACCTAGTCAACTGATCATCGTGAAATTTTGTATTAATATTGTCAGAGGACACAAAAGGGCATAGGTTATTTTTCATCCATAAGAAATGTACTGTTCGCGTGGGATAGAGCTACATTGACGCGAGTGAATCCGCGAGTAAAACTTAGTCATCTGTAAGGACACAAATGCACACGATGTCACGGATACATGCGGCCTGCATGAGCGCTGGTTCATAATAATTACTATAGTATTAACTTAACATATACAAAAGTCATAGTGTCAATATCACTCAAAATAATGATCGCCTAGTGGTCGAAATTCGACCATAATTCATTTTTACATTCAATAAAAGGAAAGGGAATAATAATTATTTCAGTGGTTTCATATATTTACTAAAGATAAATTATTTATCAAATAATTATTAATGTATACTATGAATTTACATATTATATTATTATAAAATTAACCTACAATTTGAGCAGTTAATGTCAAAGGGCATTTAAGGTATGGAACGTAAGTCATGTTTAAAATATTGAATGTAGGATTAAAAAAGTAAGAGTAAAATGAAGGATGGTGAAACGTCTTTTTCATTTACATGTGTGTATATGTTGTGTGTCATACAAGCAGTAGTATGTGTAATGTATATTTAAATTAACTTTAAAGTGTTTCTAATGCATTTTATATTTTAAAAAAATAGCTTTATGCACTTCTTCTCCATATGATATTCATTAATACGTGAAGCCTAAGCTTTGTATCCCTTTTTAACGGAATTGGGCGAAGGGATGAACGTGAAATTTGGCATAGTTAAAGTTTATATGGAGGAGAAGTGCAGAAAGCTATTTATTTTATATAAAATGCATTAGAAGTACATTAAATTAATTAAAATATGCATTACTCACACTACTGCTTCAATTTTACACAACATATACACACATGTAAATAAAAAAGACATTTTGACATCTGTCAATAAAGGCCTTCAAAAAAGGTTGTGAAGGAGGTTGCTATGCTCGACTGTATGTATTATTTTACTCTTACGTTCCAATTACCCTTTTTCATTCTACATTCTACAATGATATTATAACATAATACACTTTGACAAAAGAACCCTAATAAAATTCAAACTTTAAAAAAACAATGAACTAGGGTGGAATGTCGACCTCTGGGCCCACTAGTAAACTTTAACTATACCAAATTAGACGTTCATCCGTAGACCGAATACGAAGTTTTTGCTTCACGTATTAATCAATTCTTCACTTAAATATATATAATAAATAAATAAACTAAACGTATATAAATATGAACGTGATCATCATACTGTCGGAAGTTATTGCCTTATTTGGTATCGGTTTTACGGTACAATACGTTTTACACCCTCATCAAATTGCGGGAATTTACAAGAACAGACAATTACGGATTGGGACTGACTTCAATTCTAACACACCATTATGTCCTTATATTACGAAACCGAATTTAAATTGGTAGTCCGGTGAAACTGTTAAGACCTGGCTAGGTGAATAGCGTAGTCAGTTCGAAAAAAAAAAATTATTTCACCCGACATTTTTTCAAATTCACAGCTTATAGCAAAAAATTATCAATATAGATATAACGATTGTTAAAATCAAAACTATTTACTACAGAAAGGCTAACAAACAACACAGAATATATATATATATATATATAGTAATTAAAAAACCTTAAAATCATGTATGTTTAATAACTATATAATAAAAACGACATATGTTAACAGCATATACATTTCAAAATAAGCTAAATTAAATTTTAACTGCTTCTAATATTTTACGTCTTTGAAGTTATGCTTCTTTTGGCGCGTTAGGGAAAAATGATGAGAGTAATAGTAATAAAGAGTAATGCGCGCGCACACCGTCACGAAAAACCGACACCCTGAAGTTATTACGTTGCGCGCGCACACCATCACGAAAAACCGACACCCTGAAGTTAGCTATCGTCAACATTTTGTTTCTTTGTATTCAAAGATTCTATGTATTAAATACCTTTTTCTATTGTTAGTGTCGTTTTTTCTACAAACGTAGAATAAGGTGAAGGATAAAATTTATGAAAAAATTTTTATCAAAGAAGTATAACTTCTAACGCGTGTACATAAGTACACTTTTAATTCAAGATGTTCAAATTTGTACATGTAAAATATGAACATAATAAAAAAAATTAAAAACTTATGGACGGCTAAATTTCTTCATTCTACAAAAACTTCGTTCTCGATGTATAAAAACTGGAAATCTTAAAAAAAAAAAACTTGAACGATTCAAATTGGATTATGCTCATTCGGAAATATAACGAATCATATTTTAATTCTCGATATACTAATATAATTTTGAGCTATTCTTAATAAGAAAATCGCCATTAGCAAAATCAGAATAATAATATCAATAACATTGATTAAATAGCAGACTTCGATTATATTGGATTATATTAAAATATAGATAAATAGGTATTACCTGAGATGACAATATAAATGTTAATATATGATTTAATATTTCTTTGGCAAAACCGCCTGAAAATACCGCGCCTAAAATATTCCCCGTCTGCCTGCAAATGACACGTTGGATATTATGTGTGCGAAATGTACTTGAAGCTTAAAATAATAAATGTTATAATAAAAATATATTGAATAAAAATATATTGTGGTTGTATAAACCACAAATGTTTTTTTAACATAGTTGAAAGGTACCTATAACTTTGAAAATCAAACATTTTAAACATAAAATAAAAATGAGAAAATGATATATGAACTTAATATTAACAAATAACAATAAAAATATTACTACTCCATCAGACTCTACAGTTATTCCAGCACAAAATATTTAGCTGCACACAGTTCTTTGCAATTATCAGCAAAAAAATCGACTAACGGGAACTGCACCAGGATATGAATAAAATGTCGAAGTATTTGAATGAGGAGCGAGTTAAGATATACTACAAAGAATGTAAATTAACATATCTGTACTTCTTAGATCTTTGTGAAAAAATTATTGCAATTGTCTTGGGATAAGTAATAAAATACATTTCAATCATTTTGAGAAAGGTCGGCTTGTCGGTTTGTTTGTATGGATACACATTACTGCTAAAGTACTGCGTTCACAATAAAACCTCAGCATCAAATCATAAAGCATATCCTCGAGTAACATTTAGTCTTGGTTTCATTATAATCGGTTCACTCTAAATACTAGAAACTGTAATAAACTAGTGGTCCCGTGTTTCAGACTTAGCAAAACCAGTAATAGTTTTTTAGGTAATAGTGTTAGGTTCTACAATAAAGTCCCAAAGCATGTTACCGATTTGCCGGACTGTAAATTTAAGCGCCATGTCAAACGGGTTTTAGTTTCAAAAGGATATTATAGAGTGGATCAGTATGTGAATGATAGTGATGTCTGGAATTGACTCCTCTCTGTGCATCCACTAAAAGCATTGTTGTATAATGTATTAGAAATATATGTTAAAAAAAATGTACCCGATCGAGTTTCTTGCCGGTTCTTCTCGATGACTGGGTTGTTTTCCGAACCGGTAGTAGTCTTTGACGTTCATAAGTGCCTTATTAGGGCCTAAACTGAATAAAGTATTTTTGATTTGATTTGATTTGACTCTGTCAAAAATTATTGTAATTTGAGTGACGATAAATCTTAACTAGAAAAGTACATAAGTAATTGGACTTAATACATTCATATGATTTTATTAGTTACTGTGTTTTTACATCAGGTACCACACGGACAGAGTCGCGGGTAAAGAGAGTACGAAATACGAGTACCTAATTAATACCGACGTGCAATTACATAATTATTTAGTAGACTAAGTCGCGGTAAGTAATGGTAAATAAAGCTACCTAAACGCCTATTCCAAGTTATGAGTTATAACACAAATTTAATCACTATGCCGTAATATATATTTCAGTAAACGCTTAAAAATGTTTGAATTTTAAATTGTACTATAAAAAAACTGTCTATTCAAAACGTTTCCATCGTCGGCCGATAATGTTGCTAAGTTAATTCATATTCCAGATAAAAATTTAGAACAAAAACCCCGGTAAATTATTAAACTCAAACCACGTTCGATTCTTTAACTATTACAACTTTGTTACACATCACAAACTTATTAGTCCTTATTAGAACATAATTTTAATATAATGTATGTTTAATTCAGTTGACCAATCCATATTTGTTAGATTCACCGCACACGGACCAATTTCAACCGAACATTACGTAATGTCTACTCACGGTAGACCTCTAACACCTGATCGAATTGTTCATTGCATCCTAATTGATGAGGTCAACTATAGCTGGATGGTTATGAGGTATCATTTGCTGCAATACCACCATAGAGCTTTATTACTCCATCGACTATTAACTGGAATATATTGCGCTTGTTACGATAGGCAGAAATATTGTCGGAGATGAAGTGGAATTAATTTAGTTATTGTCTTAATGTATAAAATGTAAATAATATGTCTAAATGGGAAAAGGCAACGCGACGTTGTCATTTCTTGTAGTCTGCCTGAAGTTTACTGAAGCATGAATAACATTGTAAAACTATATAGTTCAACAATAGTTCTGAATCATGTTTTGATTAGTTTTGGGTTTTTGAAATTTTGTAGTAATTTACAATAACTACTCTTTGCAATATGCAACGCAACAAAAAAGGGGCATATTAATATGAAAACTGATTTCTTTGTACAATATAAGATTTTAAAATTAGTTGAATAGAATAAATTAACATTTTTGAACACAAATTATTAGGCTAAACGATTTTTTTTCGTACTGATTAAGCTATTGCAAAGTCTTAACAGCTTCACCGGACTACTAAGGCGAGCGCTTAATTTACTCAGCCGATTTTATTTGACAACTAGCTCAAGGGTGCACGGTACACCTCGGCTAGAGCTGTTGCCTGTGATACATGCAATTCGCGATAAATCTTCTTTTTTTTATCGTGGGAATATCCCTTATTGATACACCACCCTCATGGGGAAGAGAGTGGGTTATGTCCGACTCGCACGGACTAAAAGCCCACGGTGTACGTCTTCAGCTATAGCTATAACGAGATCTCTATAGACTTCATCGTGCCGCCCCAGCGGTTGGCCCAGCAGTAAAAGCGCCAACGCCGGGCCCCGTCCTTTTGGGAGACAGCCGTGTACACACTGGCCGTCTCCTCCGTCCACCAGACCTGTGCAATGGGAAGATGTGCCCTCCGACCCATTTTCCCTGGTCCGGTTACAGAGGGAGGAGGCGGTCAAACTGACGCCTCCTCCTGCCCCTCCTTCGTTGGCGAAGACGGCCACTTTGAGGGTCCTGCTCACGGACCCTCTCCGCCGCCACACTAACTAACTATTCATACATATATGAGTTGTTGAAACATATATGTGTACCAAGCACATACCTCAACAATTTCGTATCGGATAATTTTCTAAATTATTTCAATTTGATAAGGGAAAAATAAAACGAGTGTGTGTGTAAGCGTGTATGCATGCACGTGTGTGGATGTGATATGTGTAATGTTGTCGCAGTGATGTAAGATTTTGTGCCAGTGTATCGCGCGAGCAGCGCACTCAAGAACTCCACGCCGAGGGAACTAGAGGTATACTAAACAAAACACATACAAAGTAGAGACAGTAAGGTCAGTATTTTAATTGGAAAGGATTTGACCTAATGTAATGGAAATTAAATATTCTTCTAGGGACTATTCTTTTATTTATAATTGGCGACTGAATCAGTATTTAGTATTGCCTTCTCTTGCTGTCAGGACTGTCTTCATCTTTCTGGGCATACTGTTTATTAAATTGTCAATAAAACTTTATGGCTTCAGGCTCTGGACTATACATAAAACATATCACACGTCACAGCTATTTTTCATGTGCAATGAATAGCAACTTGTCATGTGATAATTGTGAATATTATAAATGTAAATATATATACTGTGTAAAAATGTAAACTGTCCCACTCTCTTTTTCTCGACTAGACCTTTGAAACGATCGCATTTTTTTACAGAAATAACCTAGAAGCTGGAAAAGAATATAGGATAACTAAATAATGATATAAAAAAATACGCCCAAAAAAGCGGACGATTAGTAAATTTTTCATAAAAATATATTTCACTGTTAAAAATTGATGTGTGTATCAATTTTAATTATTCTTTTTTTTTATTTATTCTATAATGAACTAGCAATAGTCCGTGACTTTGTCCTCGTTAAATCATATTAATATTATAAGCAAAATCAAATCGATTCAGACCCTGATTAGGAGCTAAACGTCACAACTAGGATCTGTTCGGAAAACAACCAAATTATCGACCAAAAACGTCGACCGGATTTATCTTCTTAACGTACATATTTTTATAATGCATTGGAGTTACAATAGTTTTTCGTGTATGCACAGAGAGAGATATCAATTCCAGATATCACCATCGTTTTTTTTTATGGCTTAGATGGCAACCGAACAGGTGGGTCACCTGATGTTAAGTGATCACCACCGTCCATGGACACCAACAACACCAGAGGAGTTGCAAGTGCGTTGCCACCCTTTGGGAGGAAGGGTTAGGGGAGGGGAAGGAGAGGCGAGAGGAGTGGGTGAGGGGAGGAGGGTCTCCGGCACTCTCACTGACCGAACGTAACGCAACAATGCAAGCACTGTTACTTCACGTCGGTTTTCTATGAGAGGGTGGTATTCCCCCGGACGAGCCGACCCATTCATGCTGAAACCAGTAATACACATTAATCCGTCCTATACTAAATAATATAACCTTTTGAACAGAAACGGGATAGTTTTTAAGATTGACTAGATTCACTCAAATATAACTGAACGAAATTTGACGATATTTTACAATACTATAGTTTATACACCAGAATAAAACATTTTTTTATATCATAGGGGACAAACGAACAGGCGAGTCACCTAATGGTAAATAATCACCGCCACCCATAAACACTAGCAACACCAGGGGAGTCGCAAGTGCGTTGCCGGCCTTTTAAAGAGGTGTACCTACGCTTGTGTCTTGAAGGTTTGTAACTCGTAGAGTTTTGGAAACACCGCCGAGGGGAGTCGATTCCACATGATCGAAGTGTGGGTCAGTTATTACATCTTAAATTAAATAAAAACGTGCACCGTGAATTAAACTCGAGTTGAAAAAGAAATTCAAAAATTAAACGTGGCGCCATCTATGACCCATCTATAACAGTTGGTCTTACAGTTTCCTGTCAACAAACTAATTTAAAACGCCATCTGTTCGAAATGGTGAAACTTAGAAATAATAACAATAATCAACATTGACAATCATTTAAATTGTCAAATATTGAGGCCATTAATCGAAACACAAATCTATCTCTCAAGTTGGACCAAATAACTAAATGATACCTTCATGAAGATCCGTTGATAGTTTTGAAGTTCATCGTGTACAAACATCATGACACTGGATTTTTATATATTTAGATAGATATATTTTTGGTATTGAAGCACCTATCGTAAACAGTACCCTCATAGTAACGAAACGTTCATTTATCGCTACACGTGCGATCATTAATATCTGCCAGAACTCGGTCGGGCTGAGCGCCGCCGCCGGATTCGACCCACTGACAGATACTCTGATTAGATTCATTATGTAATCACTATTGGGTAAACAGCATCTGACTTTTAGATATACTTACTATGAAATATGAAATTTCGAAATGAATTATTACTGTATTAATTCTTATATTCTAGTGAATGGATGAAAACACACTAAGATGGTGTCTCGCAGGGAGTTCTGTAAACAACCTTTTTGAAAAAACTTTTCTGATGAAGTGTTGGGGTAAACACTGTGCCGAGTAAAGTGTTGAAAACACCGGTTCTCGTCTGATCACCGAAATTCAGCACTGTCGAGCGTGAGTCGTGAGTAACCGCTTGGATACGCTGCATAACGTATTCTTTTTGTTGAATTTTTTAAATTAAAATTTCCTGTAATATATAAATTGTATTTCTATCGTGTGTCTTTACTACATCCTGATTTCTTCTGATATATGGAACCGCTAGCGGGTCCGTCTGTCCGTCGTCCGTTAAATTACAATATAAAACAGAAAAACTACGAAATACAGCTTAGAGCCACCTGGTGGAGGAGAGTTATAAAAAGGCCAGCACAAAAATATGTGCCACGTTGGATTTTATTGATCATAATCATCAACATCCACATAAAATATTGATTAGTTCAACCTAATGGCGAGTTATAGTATATTGGATAGCATAAAAGCCTCTGCAGCTAATAACCAACCTCAAAAATGCTGCAGTCTCGAGGTTGGTCATAAAACTACTATATTGATAGAATATTCTCTAATTATTATCATTAAGCCCTAATCTATACTACTATTATAAAGCTAGAGGGTTTGTTTTATTTGTATGTTTCGTTGAACGCGCTAATCTCCGGAACTACTGGTTCGATTTGAAAAATTTTTTCAGTGTTAGATAGCTCATCTATCGAGGAAAGTTATCTATCATCACGCTAAAACCAATAGTACCGGAGCATCAATGAAGATTGTTTCAAAATCGGGGTGTCTTTTCCTTTGGAGCGCTTTCGCAGCGTGTTAGCGTTAGCCCAAAGTAACTATTTCATGCAGACGAAGTCGAGGGAACAGATAGTTAATATTATAAAAGCGAATGTGTGTGTTTAATTAAACCTTGAGTTTTGAATGAAACTACACTATCTCTTGAATGTGCACATGTTTTACCTTTTACATAACTATAAATTAAAATAAATCCCTTTCCAACAACTTCAGCCCGAGTTAGACTTATGCTTGATATGGCATATTTTAAAACCCATTGTTTTTTTAAACTGATCTCTTATTATTATCCACAGGTGGCTTAACAGTAGTGACAGAGTTCTATAGAGGTTACTTAAAATTGCTAAAAAGCCTGTAAAGGTTAAATAGAAGATAAATTACAATAAACAAGACAGTCCAGAAGTAATAGAAAAGTCGCGGATAATACTTAGTTCGGAGTAAAACTATCAAAACATCTCTTTTTATTCTTATACAAAATATAGTTTGGAATCTTGAATAAGTTTTGCTTCAATACAAGCGTTAAATTTCGAAATAATAAATGTAAATTGGAATTCGAACAAACGATTGGATAAACTCATTTCCCCTCAATAGAGTTTTAACTCATTCGGACTTCAGATCAATTGCATCCGAATTGGCTTTAAAATCGTTTCACGTTTTGGGCTTCGTTATAGATTCATTTCAGAGACAAATACCGGGTTGAATTCCAATGATTATCTGGTAATTAAGTTACAAAGGAAATATATAGGGTTATCTATATACTAGAAATGTTAATTAGCGAAGTTATTTATTAATTAACTTACCTAATTTATTTATTTTATACTTATTTAGCGAAGTGATGATGGCTCAGAGACGGCGTGTTCAGATGCCAATCGATGGAAGCGGATTGGAAATTTACAGATTTTACAGGATTCGAGCTGTTATCGTGCTCAACGACGTTGTTATACATATATTGATTATACAAGCTTTTAATTAGTTTACAATGTTTGTTAGTTTGTTTAGGTCAAATCTTGCAAGCTGAAATAAAACCGGTTCCAGTAGACCTACGATATTTGAATTTTACAAGTTTGTTCGGTCCTCATGAAATAAACACTGAAATAGTTTATTTTGTTGTATATATCATACTGAAGCAAACGAACAGGCTAGTCACCTGATGTTAAGTGATCACCGCCGTCCGTATACACTACCAACACCGGGGGAGTGGCAAGTACGTGGCCAGCCTGTGTTTGGGAGGATGGGAAAGATGGAAGGAAGAGGAGTGGGGAGGTGGTCCTCCGACGCTCTCACTGACCGAACGAAACGCAATAATGCAAGCACTTTTACTTCACATCGCTGTTTCTGTAGGTGGTACCCTAGGCAAGCCGACCCATTTATGCTGAAACCAGTACCTAATAGCTTCACCGTGACTCTACCATCTAAATAAAATCATTTAAAAATGGCCGCTATACGCAGTGAAAAAAAATTTAACTTAAGCTTTTTGACACATTTGAAAAATAGCTTGTTTTTAAAAATATTTCTTTTAACATTAATTTATTTCTGATTACAATTATCAAAGAAGTATACAGTGAACTTCAGGATACGTGATCAAAGCAATTAATAGCTATGTAGGCTTTGAGGTGAGACTTAATAATTTGTGTATTAACAATTTTATCTTATAAAATTATTTCATTTAAGTTTTTATGCAAAAAAAAGTTGGGAAATGTATCATTTCCCATACCTATTGGTTTAATAAGTCTTCCTTATTTGAAAAACATTCGAATTATTCGAATAGTATAAATAATTCAAATGTTTCGAATAATTACAACATTTCGTATTATTCGATTTATTTGAAGTATGAATCAAACATTATTCGATTAATTAATCGATTCAAGCATTATTGGCAAACCCCTAATATTCATTTAATACAGAATTATTAAAGTTTTGACAAACTATATTTTTTATAACACCATATGGCTGACAATGAAGAAAGACATCGAGAAAAAAATGTATATATTCGAACAATGTTCTTGATATATTATTGACATGATAAGGTAAGAAAATTGAAACCATAAACAAGATAGAAAAAATATCACAGGTTGACTTAGTAATTAATCACGTGTCTTCCCATGGGAAATGTATTTGTCCAGTTCTGGGACTTTTACAGGGTTATATAATTACTAGCTATATTCCTAATGAGATTTCCCATCGGCTATATCTTAGAAATCAACTCGTTTTTACCATATTAGTGAATGTATTTTCAAAAATCAATTCACGTGCAAATTTTCATGTTTCTATATTCGTTGGTCTAAGCTGTGCGTTCTGTTCTGTAAAAATTTTTACTGATCAGAATATACTGCTAAATTAGTTCGTGAACGTTTTGGATTTATTCAGACACTCTGACTAAGTATGATTAATTAATAATTGGTAAAAATTTTAAGAAAACTTCTGAAAAAATTAAACTTAAGCATGAAAAATAAACCCCGATTTCTAAAGATTATTACGTTAATGATACAGCAGCCAATCCGCTCTACCGCAAAGCCCGGAATTTATTACTAAACTAAGTAAAATCTCCTTGATAAAATTATAACACTGTAAAAGTAGATTTATTACTTTATTAACAACTCGGTACGAAATTAATAACAAAACTTATTAAAGCTGAAAACGTGAATACCGCGCTCGTAAATTATAATTTGGGCTTTTTTTCTCCCTCAATAAATCAGGAATATGACAAGCCAATATTTTTTATTGCTTTATAGAAACCGGTATCGCTAAACATATGTAACCTTTTTTAACATATGGTTTAGCATTTGGCCACAATCTCGACTGATGTGAAATGCAGTTGAGGTTTGAAATTGTAGTATGCTAAATTCTAGAGGAAGACTGACTCTTAAATGCAGCTGTCGGAACCTATCTATAGTTTCTTTGGAACAGATTCTCAATTAAAAGCAAACCCTAAGATTGTAATTTAGGTTTTTTCTTTCTCTTTCAATAAATCAGGAATATGACAAGTCAATATTTTAATTACTTTTTAAAAACCGATATTGCGATACATATATAATCTTTTTTAATGTAGTAAATTTTAGCGTTTGAACACCAACTTATCCGATGTTATGATCGAGTTTCTTGCCGGTTCTTCTCGATGACTGAGTTGTTTACCGAACCAGTGGTAGTCTTTGACGTCCATAAGTGCCTTATTAGGGCATAAACTGAATAAAGTATTTTTGATTTGATCTGATTTGATTTGATGTTAAATGACGATGTGGTCTAACATGGTAGCAAGCTAAATCTGAGGAAAACTGACTTTTAAAATGCAACTATCGAAAACCAATGGAAATGAGTAGAATTTGAAGAGTAACTAACCCCAGTATGCAAAGTTTGTATACAACGATGTTGTCCATCACAGGTGTTCCAGTTTATTATAGTCATTCGAACTGATATATCAGTTCTAAAGCTTTTAAACAGTTATTACTAAAATATGTTTTATTATCGTCATAGAGTATGAAATAATTAAGTAATGCGTCATGAAACGTTTTCATCGAACGAAAACATGTAATCGTATATTGTAAATTACATGGAATCTTTGATAAATATTAATTCAAAAAACAATTTAAATCTAAATTAAAATAATAAAATAAAATCATCAAAAGTAAACTTCAAGACAAAATAAGGTTAAAATATCAATATAATATAAGGAATCAAAAACTGGCCTTTATTCCTACAAATTATCCCGATGTTAAACATAATAATACCTTAATCCAAGCCTAAGTTTACTCCTCCACAGCTATTCAGAGCTTGACGCGGATCGTTATTGATTAATAACCCAAAAGTAGCAGTTTTTAGTCTGTCACATATTGGTTTTTATATTTTATTCACAAACTTGTTATATTTTACTTTATATTTTGTAATGTTGGTGGCATTTTATGTAACATCGTTCGGTTATTGTACACAAGTGACGTCGATGGGAAATAATACCATGGAGAATGAATTCTGAGACACCACAAAAACTCCTTGGTAAGCCTTAACATGCCAGCGTCTTCTTAGAACATTGAAATTATTATAATACACTTGTTATATTATTACCTACTCGACAATTGCAGTAATAATATTGGTTGCTAAATATAGAACATCGCTAATCATATAAAAATTAGTATTCGATTTAATCGAAACTTCGAATGATCTATTATTTGAAGATCAGTACTCTAATAATACTAACCTACTTATCCAATGGCAATACCTAATTAGTGATCGACCAATCCCGTTTCGTTGATAAATAACCTCGCAAAAAGCTATTATTTGTTCGACGTTTAATTCGAGGTTTCGGGAACAAGGAATGATTTATTCTCGCAATCAATGTGTCAACAGAACGAATATTCTCGCTCGTAATCGACAATGAGGTATTTCTCGGTATTTCATTCGATTCAATTAATTTGATTTATGTTTAACCATACGATTTATGAAGCAATTTTATTTTGATTAATTAGTCTATATTTGGTGGTAAAGGTTATAGATATTAAATACTTTAACATTTTAACCACTAATTTATTTATCTATTTTATTGGACATTTAAATCACTTTACTGGTGATAACTGCATGAGCACCCGTTCAGTAGTTTTTGATTTTATCGCGAACAGACAAACAGACGCGGTAGGGGACTTTTTTTAATACTATTTATTGTTTATATGTATGACAGTGTGAATACAACCTCACCTGATATTAAGAGACGCTGAGGCTCATGGGAGGGGCATACTAAGCCTAGAGCGAACTAGCAAGTACAGACTGCTTGTCACCTAAATATGTATATTACATTAAGGGTGATGTTTTCTTTCACACAAATCAAGCTCATTGCAAGGATTCAAACCCACGTCGTTCTACGTAACAGCCATAAAGTACTTTAACAACAAAACTTGAGAATGTCTAGTACATAAGACGATTTTTTTTTTCTCGAACTACGCTATTAACCTGACAGGGTCTTAACAGCTTCACCGGACTACTAAGGCCGAGCGCTTAGGGCACTCAGCTGATTTGGTTTTTAGGTAACATACACAAGGGCGCACGCACACCTCGGCTTGGGCTGTTACCTGAAAAAAGTCGCGTCTGACCTAGCTAACTATTCTAAGCTATTCATACATATATACATTTGTGAACCATACAATCGAGATTGCATGATTCACAAATGCATACGTGTATATCGGAATGAATCATAAGACGAAAACATATGTTAATCTATACTAATATTATAAAGAGGTATAGTTTGTGACGTTGTAGGGGGTAATCTCGGGAACTACTGGTCCGATTTGAAATCAGTGTTATATAGCTCATTTATCGAGGCAAGTTATATGCTATTGTTGGAAATAATTGAAAATGTCGGGTAGTTTTACTGCGTCGGCCCATATAAGGGGCGGTGCTTGCCGTGTTGATTCACACTTTCGGTGGCCGTCATATCGTGCGATAGCTCTGTCCGAACTCGTGTCGGTTATTTAACGAGTGATTAATTGTTAGAATTGATGATTCTTAGCAGTTTATACCTAAATTGGCCAGTTCTTTGTTAATAATCAATAAATGTGTTAAAAATTGCTAATGTTGTTCAAAATTGCTAAAACTATATATTATCACGCTAACGCCAATAGGAGCGGAGCATTTATGAATAATGTTTAAAATCGGGAATGTGTTTTTTCCTCTTGAGAGCTTCCGCTACGTGTTAGCGTAAGCCCAAAGTAACTATTCCACGCGGACGAAGTCGCGGGCAGGGGCTAGTAAAAAATAAAGCAAAAACAAATTAGAATTAAATAATATAAATGCTAACAATAACTATTATAATAACATAATTATTATTGTTTCAGTGATCAAATCTGATATACTGATTTCATTTTAATATTATAGAAACAATTAATTTTACATACATATCTATTGATTTAAAAAAAATGTCACATATGATCGACAGTAGCGCCAACGACAATTTATGCAACTCTTGTATATAGGTTATTAATACCACAGATAATTAATACAACTATAATGAGTTATTTAAACACTATTTCGTCCTCGTTAGTGACCCGTAATTACTTCTTTGAAACATATATGAGCATAGAGTAACAAAACTGAAAGCGTAAATATAAGCTGTTTCATAATTTTATGTATATGATTATCCCATGATTATAATACCACAGTACTTACATAATACAACAAAACCAAATATTTTCGTTCTTTATGAAGGCCAATTAGTGGTTCGCGTTTTGATGCAGCAAGTTTCCGAGTAACTTGACTGCAGTTCGGCAAGTTGCGGCAAAGATGCTGCCAAATTGGTCCCAATTCGTGTCCACTTTGTAGGAAACTAATTTTCCTGAACACAATACGGTTACATCATGTTCTTTGGATTAGATATTAAGCGTCGTTATGTGTTCAGTTACGTAACGTTGTGTACCTTACGCTAAATTCTTTATTAAATTATTCGTATTAGATACAGACAAGCTATTTTATTTATCATCTTTTTCTCCTTTTTTCTATAAAGTAATCAGTATACTTTTATTAAAGGGTGTGCTGCATAAAAACATATATAAAGTAAAGTAACTGACCTGGCCACGCGCTGTTGTAAGTCAATTGTTAAAAAAGAAATTCAAAACTGAAACGTAGTGCCATCTATGAGATATCTATAACAATTTAAAACGTCAACTGTTCGAGATTGGTGAAATTTACAATAATGAAGGAGTTTTTGGCGGTATTTTAGTCCGTCATGTAGTGGATTTTATATTTTAATCATAATTTTGTGTTACTTGACTCTATATTGTGTAAAATTGGTGGTGTTTTATAATTTGTTTATAATGCATAAGTGAAGTAAATGGAAAATAATACCACAGAGAATTCCAGAAGAATTCCCTGGAAAGTTGTAACAAGGGAGCCACCATCTTATTGGAACATAAACATTGACATTGAAATGATCGCACGACACTAACTTGTAATACTATTGTCTACTAAACAATGCCAGTTATAATGTAAAAGATTGGTTGGCAAAAATAAAGTAAAAAAAAACAATAATGATCATGGACAATCATTTAATCTGTAATTAAAAAATACTGAGTCCATTAATAAAAATAAAAATTATATCTCTCTTGGATCAAATTATACATAAATGCCAACTTTTATAAGGATCGATTGAGTAGTTTCCGAGTTCATCGCGGATAAACATCACAACACTGGGTTTTGATATATTTAAGATTACAATTCCATAAGATAATACTTATATCTAACGCATCTGAAATATATTTATTACACGACTTATTTCTTGCAGAAATACCGATTTATATTCAAAGCGCCTTAGTCCCATAATAATGAACATGTCTTCTGTATGAAGAACGCAAGAAATCTTTTTTATTTCCGTAAGAATCCCTATAGAATCCGAGATAATGTACCTACTTCCTTTTTCCCGTACGCACCATGTTTAAGTAAGACCATATTAGGGGAAATAATAAATTACCGAAACTCTACAAAGAATTTCGGGAAATGAAACGAATAAATTGAATTTTTGTAATTCTTACATAATTTCCAATTATTTGTCGCTGATGATTTTGTATAATTGTTAATTTGTTCATAATATTATGTGAGCGTAATATGTATTCTTTATATCTTAATACTTATTGAAATTAATTCTATTACATTACATTATTAGTATGTAGGTCTGTCAATTCCGTTTGTTAATTTTCTTGTGATACAGGGTTTGAGATGGACAAGCACTATTACTATGTTATACGAGATTTAGCTTGTAAAAATAACCCACAGTAACCATTTAAATTTAAATATATATATTATTAAAAAATAGTAAGTTATTTCCGACGCTATTTTGACCAATAGAGTATTAATTAGTCCTTATCCATTAATTTTTTTTTACAGATGTTGGCCATTTAATATAGATCAATTTGCGTTTTATAGTAATACTAATGATCCGTCCTGGCTTCCTGGGTGCAATGTATAGGGTTTAATGGGTTAATTAATTGTACAGTTAAGGTACGTAAAAGTTACGGTAAAATTAATTAAGCATAATTATTGGGTGTTGTAATTAATATAAAAAAATTATTATCAATTTACGTCCTGAGAAAGCGCTTATAAGCGTCAAAACTAAAATTAATTCGAAAAACAAGTCAATCATCGAGAAGAACCGGCGAGAAACTCGATCTGGTTTATCTTTACATCAAACATTATTTTTAACATATACTATACTTGTAGGTGGTAGAGCCACGCTGAAGCTATTACTGGTTTCAGTATGAATGGGTCGGCTCGCCAGGGGTACTACCACCCGTCACACAGAAAACCGTTTGCATTGTTGCGTTTCGTTCGGTCAGTGAGAGCTCCAGAAGACCACCTTACCTCTCCCCTTGCCTTCCTCTCCGCCTCCTCCTCCTCCTCCTCCCCTCCCTCAAACACAGGCTGGCAACGCACTTACGACCCCCCTGGTGTTGCTAGTATCTATGGACGGTGGTGATCACTTAAATCAGGTGACCAACCTGTTCGTTTGCCAACTATATTATTAAAAAAATTTACATTCGTTATTGGCATATTGGCATTGGCATCTGTGCATGCGACAGAGAGAGGTTTCCATTCCAGATATCACATATTGATCCACCCTATAATAAGCCTTTAATCATTAAAACCCGCTTGATATGGCGCTTAAAACTTACAATCCAGCTAATCGATAGGTAATGTGTTTTGAGACATTCTGGTTACACCACACAAACATCTTAACAACTGCGTCTCTGCCACATGTAATCCTTTCTCATCCGTCTCTTTCGTGATCCACCACTGGGATCAATATAACAACTGGTGTTATTATAATTTTATTTGTGCTACGTGTACCTGGCAATATTAAGCCTGAAACCAGTATTAGAAAGAACAACAATAAAAAGTAATTAAGCGCGTCGTCAGTTGGCGGTTCAACCCGACGTTGGCGGAAGGTTGAACCTGTCATCGGTTGACACTGTTGGTTGAATTGACAATGAAACGCGACCTACTCTTTCTTCTCTTTTTTATTTTTAATAATATTTAATATAACTTAAGGGTGATCGATCAGCACGATGTACTCCTTAGCTGATAGCTCCGACTCGGGCTCCAACCGAGCCATCATCGCTTAATGTTTTATTTAATTCACTAGAAGTGACAAAAAAAACATTAGAAAAAAAATCGTAAAATGAAAAAAAAAATCTTCCTAAAATTTAAGTCTGAAATGTAAATTAGAAATGAAATAAGAGTTATTCGGTTTGATTAATACAAGACATTTAGACCTGAGCTTCCATTATTAATATCTTACAATTCTAATTAACTAATGAAAGAATTAACTATGCTTCTTAGTCCCCTGAGAACTTGAATACGTTTTATTAAATTAAGTTCTGTTTTATTAAACGCTGTAGAAAAACTTATTTCTTTCACCCTCTATTATTGTGTACCATTGTTAAGAGTCTGGCGTTTAGGATTTATCTAATAATCCTTATTAAGACGGAGCTCTAGTAAGTCTGTTATGAATTTCATATAGCCTCAACTAAGAATTCGGATTATAATCATATAATAAAATACTATTGCTTTAGATCTGAGTAGATTATTGTCAAAGAATAATACTAATAATAAACTATACAAATATAAATAACTTAACAAATATTGACCTGCCATACCTCATCCGAACGAAGCGACCTCTCCAGGAGACATTACTGTAGAAGAAATGTTTTTGAGCTTTCAGATATTTTGTTTGAGAGCAAGTGACTAAGTAAGATTATTTGATGGCATTCGAGAGAGTTAAGTCCAAGACTATATATTAGGCGCAAGGGGGCACCATAATTGGATCTCGCTTCATCGTAAATCTAGTTACAGGGTGACATTGACTACCCATCGAAAGATTTGATAAAGACACGCATAGAGAATTCAAAATACGAAATATTACCTCGTGTTCATTTGAAAAGAAATCGCCTACTGAAAGCACACGGAGTGTTTTATTATTATTTTTTTTTCATTCTTATACACAGTAAGAATTATTTTTAAAAATAAAAAAGAAAGAAAGAGTAGATAGCGTTTGAAACGTTTTCATTGTCATTAATTAATATTGTGCAATCAACGAACACTGTCAACCGACGACAGGTTAAACTATTCTACAAGGTCAGGTTCAACTAACGAAGTGTTTAAGTATATTATTGTTTATGTATATGGCGAAAAAGTTATAGTGATTCGCATCTGCGGGTCGCGTTTCGGGATCAGCCTGTACATATCCAGCTTTACGCAAGCCGGCATGACAGCGGCGACCGGCGATGGATAGTGTGTCACTCGTTGATCGCCATTGTTTTTAGATTGTACTGTGCTTACCATTAGGCATAGTGCAGTCATTTTGCCGTACTAAAATAAAAAAAAAAGTTATTTTTATATTTCACTCTTTCTATTACTAGTTCCAGATTTCATTTTGTTAGGTACATGTCGCGCATTAAAAACTATAATAAGCATAAATAAATAAATAAATGCTGGCCACGAAAGTAAAAGGTTACATGTGGGGGAGATGTAACTGTGATATTATAACAAGGACCATTAAGAATGAGTACATCAGAGGAAGTTTGAAAATAGCAGCAGTGACAGAGACATTGAGGTGTAATAAATTAGCATATTATCAGAAGAGATGGAACTCATGTAACAAGAAAAGTTTTAAGTATGAAAGTCGATCGATAGGAGTAGAGGGAAGACCGAAAAAGATGTGCCCGGATTGTGTGAAAATAGTATAAAAGGTATGAATACTGGGATGGCATGTGACAGGGGAGAGTGGAAGAGGAAAACATGTTGTGCCCACCCTATTTAAAACTTACCCTATGTAAGAAGGTGATGAAGTCGCGCAAATAAAATCAACCGTTTTTTGTTGCAGTGATACGTGAACTCCGCCATCTTATTCCAGGCGGCTACTTATATTTAAAACCTGTTAATATTCAGTTGAGGGAACACCACCTCTATATATATTTACGCTGTTAATCAATAGTCCTCGAGCTGTATTTTGGTTCAAAGGTAGTTTGATCGGTGTAGTTTGATTCGCAGCATACAATGACACAATTGGCGTCTCAACGGTCTTGCAGGTGTGGTGTGCGTGTGCAAGTTGAGGCTAGATGTATAGCCGTATGTAATAGTAAATCAGTAATTAAACGCTTGTCCTTAATATCGGACGTATCATTTTGAGATCACAACGTGACACAGGAATTACAGCCTATTACGCTAGTCTCAGAATTTAGCTCTTATTGAAGATAGTTTTAAAAGTACTTGTGACAGGCTGAGACGTGACGCATTTATCTAGCCAGCTAGTAAACATCCAATGTTCAGATTGGTGGAAAATCTGTACCTGATTAAATCGATACCACAATGTATAGGATGATAAATTCGTTAATGTAATCCTCTTCCGTTTTGTTACGTTTCGGG
>MU158843.1:292207-344628 GCA_015888305.1 Antheraea pernyi | reverse complement strand
TCTTCCGATTTGTTACGTTTCGGGATAATCCAGTATATACCTATCTGCCGAGAGTTCAAGGTCAGCATGACAGCGACAGCTGATAACGGATTATAAACCCCATCTTGTTTGCTGTTGTATTTTGCTTGCTGGTGCAGTCATTTGTTTTTCTATATAAGAATGATTTTTTAAATTCCGTGACCTTTTTTTAAACTGATTACACGTTGTTGGCTCGACGGATCTTCACTGCTTCACGGTTTTGAGGTAAGGATTTAGAGCACTCAACCGAGATGGCTACTAGCGCAGGGGTACCAATGTGGCCAAACCTCCTATTGGGCTGTTACCTTGCATAAGATATATCCAATCGAGCTAATTAATCATGTGAGCTATGCAGATCACACCTATCTATATGTGGAAATGGATAAACTTATCATACGCATTTTTAATCTTTTTTAATACATATTTGTTTTTACCTTTGATTCATACATTGACAAATGGCTCAAACGACTTATATTCAGTAACTAAAAAACAAAAGTGGAATGACTTTTGTGTTTTGATAGGTTGTGAAGAAAAAAAGACTACGTTAAGACTGAAGTGATTTGCTAATCAAAGATTTTTCTCCAGATTCCATTGTGTTAACACCTTTCCCACATATGTACATGGTGCACACATGCGTGACGCAAGAACGCGTATATGTATTTTGAATCTGTCGATTTTTGGCTAAAGATATCCTGGCTTTAACCTGTCACATTCGCACTATTTAATCCGTCTTGCTCACTCACGTGCCAAGAACAGGCGCCACCCAACCAATAAGATTGTTGAATATCTTGTTCGTGACGCGTTATTATCGTGAATTATGTCTCCAACAACCCCATCCCAAACCTTCGTCCGACAACTTAAATTTTTTTAAACCTTTATACAGTCGTTTTAAATAAAAGTCAACATTATACATGCATGGTGTTTTATTACACTGTACAATATACTATATTCGGCTGTATACAAAATATACGAGGGATACCAAAAGATATTGTCAACACTCTAGAATAAAACGAGTGTAAAAATGATTCCCTAACTTTACGCTCGTACTTTATACTCGTACAACTATCTACGTTCGCTTATACTTGCATTGTCGGGTGCGTTTCCATTATCACTATCAAAAAATATACAATAGGCCTACGTTACAATAATATATTTATATATGTACTTTGTGTTTTAATAGTAGACAATCTTATCCTGCAATACAAGATTCCTACGAGGACGCCACGTGGAAGGATTTCTGCATTTATTTATAATGGAAATAACGTTTGACAGAATTTATGTAGCATTTGATTCAATTCTTTGAATACGCTTTAAGCGTTTTCTTTGTAATATTAATGATACCAGAACGTTCCACGTAACGATCTAACAACGTTACACTAAAATCACATTGCCTCGACTTCGTCGCTATATTGAGACCCAATATTACAAACACATATACACCCTCGTGATATTACTTACAACTGTGAAATCACACTTTAATTAATTTTTAATTAAATTTCGGAAACCTGACCAGTAACACACCAGGAACGTGGAATTCAGTATAGAACGACACTCGCCACTCGGCAGGTGTATTAAACCTGTTAATCTCAACTTTGGTATCGATTGTTAGTACATTCAGGTCAAATTACATAGCGCGTTAACTTCAGTACATCTTGGTCACAGGTATCACATTACCAGCCATCTATTTAACAGTCGTTAAATTAACTAAAATCAAATGATTTTAGGCATAAGAATACTCGAAACGGATTTTAAAAATTCATCAAAGCTTTCCATGAGCAATCTTTGATTATTGATTGAAACAATATCAGTGTTGACAGTGTAGTATTATTTATTTTTTGTAGCGGCAACACTGTGTCACGCAATGGCACTACTAAATGCAAGTTATCACCGTTCAGAAGACAGAAATGATACCGTACAACCCTACCCGAACATACCTGGACATGTACCACAAAAATAATTAGACTTATTTATTTAAAAAAAATACCGCGAAACGACAAGTAAATACAGAATAAAATTAATACAATAATTAGATATATATACAAAACATAGCCGCAATAAAATTCGCTTACAATGTACAAATGAATAAATAGAGAACGTGTTCAATATGGAACTAATAAAATTATATTTAGATTTATTACATTTTAAAATAAATATTGTACTTAAGAAATACCTAAAACAAGTATAATTATTATATATGAAAAAAATTATGCATCGACATTAAAATATTTCTCATAAATCAGATCGAATCATTCATCATCATATCAAATCATCGAACATTATCAAATAAACAAGAATATTCATTAAAAAGATCTCATAATTTTGTGCCCTCATTTATACAAACAAATGTATACAATACAAAAATTGCGTGTATATATATAATTAAGTATAATTAACGAGATAGAAGTTAGTGAGATTACGTGTCCGCTTGTGCTGAGGGACGGAACATTTTGTGAGAATGTGTATTGATGAAAAAAAAAAACATTTTTCAAAATGCACAATTGAGCTCAATTTCAATAAGTGAAAACACCAAACTATATATCAAAAGCATTGACATAAAAAATCCAAGATGCACACTTAACGTCTTACAGCCGGCACACAAAAATGAGTGCATAATTTTGGATTATGCACTCATTTCAAATAGTCTCGCGTCGCTTGCGTCCTTGTAAAAACAACTTTAAATCATTCAGGTATGGTCGAATTTGCAAAATCATAAGTTTATCGCATAACTATAACCACGTATGAATATTGGGGAGCTTTTGCGGGACGGTTTTGAGCGCTACTTTTATTCGAGACTGTGTGCGTCTTGGATTTTTATATGTCAATAATCAAAAGTAATGCTGTAATCCAAAAAACACGTTTTCGTTGCTGTTTACAGCCTATATTTCTCTTTTTCTTTATCTTAATCACAGTATATTAAGCATCATCTAATTTATGTACACTTTATTCCCACGTGGGATAAATATAGGATTAAAATATCTAAAAATCCTCCGCCCATGTGATTGTCCTACAAAAGCGATCTCCTTTCGACCACGTGTAATGTTAAACCACAAATAAAAGAATACAAAACACAGTTAAACAGATAAGAATGTAAGGCACCATTACAATCACAAAAATAATCTTGTAGTTTGTTTCTCACAAAGATGTATCGTGCTCAAACAGAAATAAAGGAAGAGATGCTCAAAACAAACTGGAAAAAAATACTCAAAAACGAACTGGAATAAGTACTCAAATACAAAACAAACTGGAATAAATACTCAAAAACTAACTGGAAGAAGTACTGAAATACGACACGAACTGGAATAAATAGTCATATACAAAACTGGCTGAAAAATATACTCTTGTCGTGCTGTCATCATGACTTCACTGTCTAAGGCACCTTTCATTGAAAAACAAAAATAATTTAATGAGAATTATGTATAGGGACAATGAGTATATTGAATACAGTATATTCGTGGCTTAACATTGCACCCTCTGTGAACGTTTCGTTTGTGACTAAACCTAATTGTATTACGACATTACCCTACAACTATCGCGTCGAGTCTCGTCTTGGCACTGCTATATCGAGAACAAATTATTATACCATTAATAAGGAAAAACAGACTTATATTTAACGATATAAGGACCAATTTAGATAAGTAACCTAATGGAAAATTTTAATATGGTGGCATTTTTCCAATCGTCTGAGTAAATTACATCGCAGAACGCATTCTCGTTGACTCTTTTTGTAACATCCGCTTTCATGTATAGAAATATTGACATATATAGTTTCTACTAATAGTTGTCAGTCGTAATAAACAGAGTACTGCATTTCGGATCTACGTACCTGTGTTATGTCCAGGATATAGTATATACTACACAAAAACTATGTATTTTGTTAAATAGATTCGTTGCTTTATAAATAACATTTAATAGAAGTATTAAATTATTGATGGAAAAAAAGCAAAAAATAAAAATTTTACATATGCAAATAGACAAACAAAAAATACGCGTTAATTTTCTTGCTATTTCATATTAAACAAAAAAAAATTAAAACGTATTTAGAAAATAATCTGAATTATATGTGCTCGAATTGTAGAAATATATACGACAAAATTTCTACGATTTTTTTATCAACAAGATGACATGCAAAAGAGTGGTTTTTTGCAGTTTGTTCCAAATCAAAATAGACAAAATTTATTTTTCATTATTACAACACATATTGCCGATATAAAGTGATTTTTTCTTATATTTAACTAAGTATTTACCAGTTTCATAAACTTACCTAATCTGTATTAATATACCTGGACAAATTAAATTGGATTGCAGTAATATGTTTCACTTATTGCAAATCCTTAAAAAATAGGGAACATGTATTAAATACTAGCTTCTGATCGCGACTTCGTTCGCGTGGAATAGTTACTTTAGGCTAACTCTAACATGCATCAGAAGCTCTCAACAGGAAGAAAAACCCGATTTCGAAACATTCTTCATTGGTGATCCGCTCCTATTGGTCTTAGCGCGATGATATATAGCCTATAACCTTCCTCGATATATGAGCTAACACTGAAAGAATTTTTCAAACCGGACCAGTAGTCCCTGAGATTAGCATGTTCAACCAAATAAACAAACCCTTCAGCTTTATAATATTAGGATAGATTTAATTTGCCGTCAATTAAATATAAACAATAATTTCCGTTTTTTATAGTGTGACAACAGCGGGCATTTTTAGATATAATAATGAAAAATATATTTCTAATGTAAATAAAGTTATGCAATATTCTTTTGTAGTTATAAAACACATGTAGGTATAACTTCGAGTTGTGTATGTTTTATCCATTGATTTCTTATATAATGACTGCATTCGAATATCGACTTTATATACAAAGCATTTAAAAACAAATCACTTCATTCGGCAATATTGATCTTACAACACAATTTTATAAGCAAACAAGATAAAAAAATCTAGTGCAAATACAATATTATCTACATTTAATACTGAATTTACATAAATTAATGTAATTTTTGTTCTGGTTTATGATAGCGTTATCACAATGAAAAAAGAAAACATATTTTTCTCTAGACAAAATGAAACTCCATATATTTAGTTTAACGCCCTTACTAAATAAAATAAATAATAAAAGTGCTGTAATACTTTGTCAATAAATATCTCTGTCCCCTACTAAAAACATCCGATAGACAGAGAGGGAAATACAGTGTTGAAATTGTGATTAGATTTTTAATAGTAAGGCCGTAAATATTTCAATTAAAATCAGTATAAAGAATTATTTATGTTTATATTATTTTGTAATCAATAAGTATACGCATTTGTATTTCTCTTCCATATAAGTCAAGAACATATTTCCATACCAACACACAGCATGCATATTATAAAGTTATACAAAAGATTATCAATTAGATTGCGTCGTCAGTAAAAAATGAGTGTAAATGTGAGACCAATTTCAAACATTCAATTAAACACAATTTGAATATTAAATGTACATATTAAATTATAGTAATTAAAGATATACTATTCATTAAAGCAATACAAAACATTTATTACTTTCGGTCATAACAAATGTTTTATTCCGAATCATCAGATATTTTGCAGAAGCAAAGCGATAGCAGAAATGGTGAAATATCAACCTCAAAATAATACCAAAATTAAAATATTCATTCCTGTACATTGGTTCGTAAGAATATTTCTTATTATGTACACAGAAAACTACCGTTACTTTGATAAGCCTTGTTTCTGGTTAGTACATCTGAGTTTTGTAATCGATATTTATGCATTCCTACTACCGTGTTGTTCTTATGAAATACATAATTCGGAGGTGGATTGTTTAAATAACCTAAAAACCAACTCGTGTATTGTTCAAAAAGTCTGTATTTGTTGTTAATATTTGTTCTCGTTTACACTTATTTTCTTTTGAGGAGCAAATTATCGTGTACATATCTAAGACGTTTTTGGTCGTAACTATACTGTGATATACAAAAAGTATTTATTACTATATAGATATATTTACCAAACGCCCACACTATTTGGTATTATGTGTACGAATTACATATTTACATCCGTCACGATGGCATTCGGTACTTCACTTAAACTCAAAACAGTTTTAAGAGACTATATATTTAAAATCATAACTGAAAATTGTAAAATTATTACAGTATTACCACAGTCTAAAGAACAGTTAACCAATAGATGCTTCTAGAAATCTATAGGATTAATTGACCCAATACTTGCGAGATATGAGAAGCGAATACAAGCCAAAGCTGCCGTACAGGGACAGGGATTTAGAAAAATGATTATTTTTATGAAATCAATTTCTGGTACCAAATACACATTATGTCATAAAACGGTGTTTCGATTTATATGATCGCTACAAATAGAGACATAGGTATGGAAATTTGAGTGGCAAACCCTTCAACCAGCAAAGGGACACACAACAGACTAAATTTAAAAAAATGTGACAACCCGTGCGGTGCGACTTTATTCACTAGACTTTAAAATTGGTAATTTGTTAGTTTACACTGTGATATTACTGTACTGTGAAGTTACCAATTACTTATTCGGAAAAATATTCATAATTTTCAATTCATAAGATTACTTTTTATAAACAAAATAATTATATTCAATCAATTGTATATTGATATTTTATAAATTTCCCAAAAGTTATACATAGTTTAAGGTTTGTCTTGAGCATCGCGTACAAATAAACCGTAGGCCCCTAATGAAGGCCATCACATTCCTAAAGCATCACATACTTTGTCTTTTCAAAATCCGCTCACTCCCTTTACACTCGAAGCAAATAAATAAGAATACAAGGATAAAAGTGCCCGCAATAGAACACATTGTAACGTTAAGGCGTGGTATGATAATAATTGGTCACTGTAACATCAGAGATTCTAAATTTCGATTCAATATCGTGTCCTTAACAGAATTGAAGACGACCTCGATGTTGTGCGTGTCTATCGCGGTCGTGTGATGGTGGTATAATGTCGTTTTCGGTTCGCGTCGAACGTTCGCGAACATGTTCAGTAGAAACATCTGGACGTCTTTCAGATTATGGGGATCGCCCGCGAACTGCGGGTAATACCAGCGTATGTCAGTCTCTTTGCTGGCGACCTTCTTCGCGAGCAGATCAGACTTGTTCAGGAATAGAATTATTGAGATACCTTTGAAGTTGACGTTGTTCACGATGGTGTCGAAGATATTCAGAGCCTCTTCAAGGCGATTTGTTTTTCTGAAAATTGAAAAAATAATATGTCAATAATTATATGATAAATCTATACTAATCATATAAAGCTGGAGGATTTGTATTTTGGTTGAACGCGCTAATCTCAGGAAAAATAGTCCGATTTGAAAAAATATTTCAGTGTTAGATCGCTCATTTATCGAGGAAGTCTATCTATACTAATAATAATAATAATATATAATAATAATATATAATATAAAATAATATAAAGAGGTAAAGTTTCTGACTTTCAAAATCAAAATCAAAATATCCTTTATTCAATTTAGGCCCTGAGAAGGCGCTTATGAACGTCAAAGCTACTACCGGTTCGGAAAACAGCCCAGTCATCGAGAAGAACCGGCAAGAAACTCGATCTGGTTTATTTTTTCATGTCATATATTTCTACAGTAATATAAATATTTACATTCGTTATTAGTGGATGCACAGAGAGGGGCGTCATTTCCAGACGTCACAATCGTTCACGTATTGATCCACCCTATAATAGCCTTTAGATATTAAAACCCGCTTGACATGGTTCTTGAACTCACTATCAGGCAAATCGGTAATGTGTTTTGGGACTTTATTATAAAACCTAACACTATTACCTAAAAAACTGTTTTTGGATTTAGTGAGCCTGAAGCGTTGTGGCGTTATAAGGGGTAATCTCAGAAACTACTGGTCCGATTTGAATAATTCTTTCAGTGTTATATAGCTCATTCATCAAGAATGGTTATAGGCTATATATCATCACACTAAGGCCAATAGGAGCGGAGCACAGATGAAAAATGTTTCAAACTCGAGATGTTTGTTTTTTTTAGAGCTTCTGCTGTGTTAGCCCAGAGTAGTAACTATTATTACGCGGACGAAGGCGCGGGCAGGGCCTATAATATATATATACTAATATTATAAAGAGGTAAAGTTTGTGACGTTGTAGGGGATAATCTCAGGAACTACTAAGCCTATTTTGTTTTTTAAAATAGTCTTATTGCATTCTGTTACACTCCTTACAGCAATTTTTCAGTAATATTTTCAATGTACAGACGTAACGGTTTTAGTTCTATTATAGTACTGACCATCGTTCGCAATTTCGCGTTAAGTAACAATAAAAAAAACGTAACAATTAAATATAGCCTAGCGCCACATAGTGGTGGGTAACGATAATAAAACGGATAACGTAAAAAAACCCATTTCTTTAACTCTTTCGGATTTAACGTGAACGAAGTCGCGGGCTGTGTCTTGTATCATCATACATACCGTAATTACATGCAATTCGCACACAAAACGCAATCTATACTCCGGAGCAGTGTAAAAAATCTTACACAAAATCCAGTTCGAAATCGTACTTTGCAACAAATATTTGGATCAAGCTATTTTTAGCAATCAGCATGACATGTAAATTACACCTCCACAGACGTTAGGTACCTTATCTATAGAATGTACCGATAAAAACCAAACATTTCCTTAAAAAACAGACATGATTTACGGAACAACGGAAAATACGTTAGAAATTTACGTACACTGTATTCCATATTCGTAAGAAATGAAAAGAATCCCAACGTTTATATTAATTCTACTTCTTCTTGATAATGTGGAAACCAATCCTCATTACTGAAGATTATTACGACCATTATCACATGATTAAATATTATAAACTGTATTGTAAATACTTCATATGGCGTCCTCCTTTCTAGAAATTTCCGAGGATTTTTTGAGAAATCTCAAAACTCGTGGTCCGTTTGATGACTTTCCCATTCGCAGTGCACAAATACGCAGGATTCCAGCAATATTAAACTATATAGAGGCAAATAAGGGAAGACCTGTGATCGTCAAGTTGTCAAATTTCGACCATAATGTGAGATACAAAGTTTTTTATTCTCGTGCTGTTTCTATATAGATATTAACAGTATCTTGTTTTGATTGTTTTTCTAAATGCTAAAACAGTATTAAGGAACGTAAACTTTAACGAATTGAGACTTATATATGACTCGTGGAAGTTATTAAAAATAAACTAATTATTTTTCTTGTAACACTAAAACTTTTCAATAACTACATAACAAAGAAAAGTAAAGAAATCGGTTAACAAACAAAGGAGGCAGATTAAATTAACTGTTTTGTCTCTGCCTACTTAAATAGATAATGCATAAAAAAACCTCGCAAATCGATGATCGTAAAATATCTAGATGTATTTTTTTAAACATCGAACATAATAATGATGTGGCCACACAAATCACGGCCTTGTAAGTGCCGGATATTGTATTTACCCGTGCCATGCACAATTTAACAAACTCGTCATGCAAAAAAAAAACTCGACGTTCATGAGTAATTTCTCGGGCACTGAAATTAGCGTGCGTTTTATTGTACATTTTTACTAAAGTGTTAAAAATTACCATCTAATTATACAACATTACCAACTGTAGTGCTGTTACCCGTGACTTTGTCCGAGTGGAATTGAAAAAAAAATCTTGTAACTGACGATGCTATTAGCCTGACGGGCCACTTAAGGACGCTTAAGGTACTCAACCGAATGGCAACAAGATCAAGGGTGCCAAAGTCGCCGAACCTCATCTTGGGCTGTTGCCTTAGATTTGGTAGGTGGCAGAGCCACGCTGAAGCTATTATTGATTTCAACATGAATGGGTCGGCTCGCCCGGGGTAGTACAACCCCTCACACAGAAAACCGTTTTGAAGTAAGAGTGCTTGCATTGTTGCGTTTCGTTCGGTCAGTGAGAGCGCCGGAGACCCACCTCCCGCCCTTCCCCTCTCCTTTCCCACTCCTTAATTACCCCCAAACACAGGCTGGCAACGTACTTCCGACTCCCCTGGTATTGTTAATGTCTATGGACGGTGGTGACCACTTAACATCAGGTGACCCACCTGCACGTTTGCCCACCGCAAATCCGTCTAAGCTAAACTAAGCTAGCTATTCATACATATAAGAATTCGTGAGACACATACGTGTGCCGGCATGTGAGCCTCACGAATTCAAACGTGTATTTCGTGTCTGACAACTACGCTGATCTAAACTAAACCAGTTTAAAAATACCAGAAAAAATAAAATAAAAACCCTTTCACTATATGTGTATCCGTGTGTATGTGTACACGTATGTAGGGGTGACATGGGTTGTGTTGTTCAACTAGTGATTGAAAATTTTCAGTGCAACTGTACCGCGATAGCAGAGTGCTCGAAGGCTCCATTGCGGGGAATCAAACGGAATATAATTTTTGATCAGTGTGCTTAGCGCGGAGCGGGCGCCGTACTGGACACTGCTTCTTTAGTTTATTATATTTGCGCGGAACCCTAATTATTTTGCAAAACAAAAGTATTCTAATTGCTCCTTATAAGATCAGTTATCTGCCATTGAATGTCTCATCAAAATCACTCTAACCGTATCGGAGATAAGTAGGGACACTATGAATGAAAATTCCTACGTGAGCATATTCGTAATTTTTTCTGTCCTAAATGGCTTAACCAAACTTGACATATTTTTTACACTTGTAGGTGATTCTTAATACAGTTATTAAGATTATATCAGAATTTGGCGCTATTGTTGAGGTCTAAATTTTTGTTAATTTTTCCACCAATTTCCTGTACATATGTTGTTCTCATGCACAACGTCTACCGATCGAGTCCAATAATAACGTACTAAAAATAAAAAAATAAACAAAAAAAATTAACAAAAAATTAGAAGAAATATATATACCTTAACAAACGAACACTAGAGTCTCACTAATTCACAAACCACCTCTTTATAAAGTGGTATTTGATCAAACTTTATTCAAAATTCTTAATAACCCAGCGAGATATCTTGCTACGTGTCGTTTTTGTATTGTTCTGGTATAGCGAATATGAAGAGCATACTTATTACGTAGTTATCATAAACGTATTACCGTCACAGTATCCTCAAGAGCTTCAATAAAGATGAAAGAGTATATTTTGTTAATGAAACTACACACTTCGTAAATACAACTGAAAAATATAATACTTCAAAGAAAATTCAACAAAAGTGAAACGCTATAAAGCCCGCAAATACCCTTCATTCACAACGAGCAATGTTTAACTCCTGAATTAATATCTAAAAACGAAATTAAACGTATCAAGGTTATGGCGTGTTTTGGTGCAGCGATTCTCAAACGCGACCCCGCGGACAACCGTGATTCCGTGTAAGCTTCAGAAATAGTCCGAAATTATTACTTACATTTAATCATGTGTATTTTATTTATAAAACAATATTACGATCATCACGCGATTTACTTCACCTTATCAAAATCGATTACATTTTTGAAACGATGTGCTTTAACGCGCCTTGCTGTAGGATTTGACTGGGAAAAATCGTCACTTAAGGAAAAACCGTTATTCCTCCTCCGTATGACTTTCTCCCTCACTATTATATATGAGTGTATGTATGTGTGTGAACGTGTGAGTATCAAAATTCTAACAAACGAGACCATGTAAAAATATAATTAAAATTAATCGCATATAAAGGTTCGAGAAATTAAAATTGCAGCAAGTATTTGTAAAACAATCTCAGAAAAGTAAGCTAATAAAATAAAGAGTGCAAAAAATACACAAAGCAAAAGACGAATAAGGAAATTCGTATCTGAAGGGGGTCCATATCACCTTTTTATTGACGACAAAATTACAGTAACAAAAACAATGCAATGCAAAAATAGCGGCAACCACCGTTTTCATATCGTCCTGCATGCCTTTCGGCAGCTAGATATACAAAGGCTGATATGGAAACACAAAAGACTCACTGTGATTACATAAACCAGTAGCGATTCAGTAGGTTACAGACATCCTATCCGCTCCGATAACAACTTTACAAAATCTCCTCTACGTTATCAAAAGGTTAAGAACCGTTGGACCTTAACAACAAAGTACTACTATGAACATTTTACGATGCGTATCCTCCACGTTTATATATAATAAAACGTTCATTAATAAAACTCGAACATAAACGCTCGAGGCAGTTACACGCAAAACCGCATACGCCCCACCGTTCCCGGCAGCCGCCGCCGTACGCACGATTCACTAGTCCAGTTTATTAGCTCGTAAGTCAAGATTTATGAAACATAATCGTTACAATGTTAATGATGTCAAAAAAATTATAGCACTCGGTTTTCTAAAATACTTAATACGAATACGACAAAATTTCATTTATAAACTTCAAGTTTTGGAAATGTATTTAGTAAATATAAATTTACACAATCCTTACTAAGAAAGAAGTTTAAGAGGTGGTAGAGCCACGCTGAAGCTATTACTGGTTTCAGCATGAATGGGTCGGCTCGTCCGGGGTAGTACCACCCTTTCGCAAAAAACCGACGTGAAGTAACAGTGCTTGCATTGTTACGTTTCGTTCGGTCAGTGAGAGCGCCGGATAACCCACTTCCCCTCTCCCTCGACCCTTCTCCACTCCCCCTCCATCAAACACAGGGTGGCAGCGCACTTATGACTCTTCTGGTGATGCAAGTGTCTATAGACGGTGGTGATCACTTAACATCAGGTGACCCACCTGTTCGCTTGCCTCTCATGATATAAAAAAAAGAAGATTGACAAACTCACAAATAGTAATATTACAAATGTATACTAAAGAGAACGCTCGCATTCATTTTTAACGCCATGTTTTACTCGGTTATCACAAAATTTCAAACCTAAAACTGTAACTCGGTAAAAAAAAACAAAACGTCAATAAATATTCTGCCGGTTCGATAAAATTAATAACAAACATTTTAAGGGCTACAGTGAAAAACTGGCTAAGTGTATTTATTTTTCAAATTGATTTTTTGTATTATAGTTTATTGCCACAAAAATACTCATTTCATAAGAAGACTATCTAAAACAAGAGTAACACGTGTTGTTACATTTTGTTATTGTTGTTGTATTTCTTCTTTAATAGTCAATAAGTAGCAAAGTCCATGGCTTGATAACGTCGGATATTATTATTATTAGGCATACGATACAATTCCAAATATGTAATATATAACATACAAAATTTTGGAGTTTTTGCCCGGATTTTGGTTTGTCATATAGTAGATTTTATATTTTATTCATAATCTTGTGTTATTTGACTATATATTTTGTAAAATCGGTGGTTTACGTAATATTCGGTTCGGTTATTGTGCATAACTGAAGTGAATGGAAAATAATACCAAAGACCATGAATTCTGAGATGCCACAAAAACTCCCTGGAAAGTTCTAACAAGAGAGTGATGACTTGTCTTGTTGGAACATTGAAATTATTAATACGACACTAATTGCGTATAATATGTTATAATCTCCATTATAACAAAACATTGACACTGGCAAGTGCTTCTGCGGAGCCAAAACAAGAACAAGAAGAAGAACATACAAAATTTCCTGTAAAAATCATTCATTCCAATGTCCACCATAAAATGCTTTCAAAATTTAAATTGTCTCTCCTTTAAAGTTTTGTAAATGTGACTTAGAGAGTTTTCCCTTTAGCCCTTCATTTAGCTAGATTCAAACACTTATATACAGGGTAATGCATACTAATGCACTTAAATTAAAAAGGTCAGGGGCGTTAAAATGACTTTTAAATATGTTCAAATGTTATTTGGGACAAACCGCACCTAAATAAAATGACCGGAATTAATAATATAGGTAACTAACTATACGATAGGAAGGTACACATGAGTATTCAACACTACTGTTTAGTGTAAATGTAAATAAGACATCAACTTAGCGAGAGATAACACATAAAGAAAAACAACAAGTTTACTTAACATACATACAAATACTAACCAGTAATTAAAAGGAAATAATTATAGAGAGCGTATCGTACGTTTAAAAAAAATTCGTTCTACAATGAATAATGTTAAGGCCGGAAAATAGAAACAATATTTTCGATTTATTTAATAATGTAACCGTGATAATATATGAGTAATTTTGAGTTTATGAGTTTTTTTAAATATATATTTTAGGGGACAAACGAACAGGCGGGTCATCTGACGTTAAGTGATCACCGCCGTCCATAGACACCAGCAACACCAGGAGTGTCGCAAGTGCGTTGTCGGCCTGTGTTTGAGAGAGGGGCAGAGGGAGGGTACGGGAGAGGAGGAGGGGAGGAATGCTTGCGGGGGTGTTCAGAGGTGAGGTAGATATCCGGCGCTCTCACTGATCGAACGAAACCCTACTATGCAAGCACTGTTACTTCACATCGGTTTTCTATGAGAGGGTGGTAGTACCCCGGGCGAGGCGACCCATTCATGCTGAAACCAATAATAACTTCAGTGTGGCTCTACCACCTATAACACCTACAACAGTGTTACGATCTAAACAAAAAATGTATGATCTTAGACGCTAAGGAATTATCTGGAACAATGTAGAATTCTCTACAGACAACGCGAATAAATTCGTTGTAATAGATAAGATTTGAAACTTACCTCTCAGAGAATCATAAAGAAAAGATAAAAATAGCAGCATGCCTACAAACTTTCCTTAAAACTTTATCGGTGTCATAAATAAAATTTTAATTGCGTTCGAGAGATTTCTACCCCACATATTTATCAGACATATAAACGAGCTATGGAGCAGGTAATAATAGTTATATTCTTGGATATCCAGGCGTATAGAAAGAGCAACCAAAGGAAGAAATCAAGAACCAACAAGAATCAACAGCAAGAACAGCGTTCAAAATATCTAATATTATATTTAAAAAAAACATATCTTTGATTTTTTTTAATATATAGTGAATGCCTATTTATTTACAAAAAAATATGTATACGCTTTCCTCATAGGCTAAATAGATAGAAAATAAAATCCTTCGATTCCTATCATATCATTACATAGTATAAAACAAAGTCCCCTACCGCGTCTGTCTGTCTGTCTGTTCGCGATAAACTCAAAAACTACCGAACGGATTTTCATGCGGTTCACAAGTAGATAAAGTGATCCACGAGGAAGGTTTTGGTATATAATTTGTCAAGGATTTTTTTTATAATCAGGGCGGAACAACGTCTGCCGGCCCGGCTAGTTTAAATTATAAAACGAAAACTTTATAAATAATTCTGTTTGTTTGTGTTTCACCCAGTAAGAAAATCAATCTAGTTTATTAACATATTTAACAAGTTTTGTTTGTAATTAGATAGATAGACAATTTAGAATGCTTCTAGTATGTCAACTTTCCGGAACAAATTCTGTATTAAAAAAATAACAATAAAGATCAGAGAAAGTTCTTATTATTAAAGGTATTTTTCGCTAATCGTCTGTAATTATGGAGTTGTTTCTTACAAAAATGTTCGACTGAACAAAATTAGTGGAAATCTGGTGATGACGTCAAACCATAAATCGGCCATCAGACCCCGCCCACTGTGATGGATCTATGAATCGTTTTACCAGAAATTAATGTTGATGCAAATTTGGAAAACTACGATAGTAATTGTATAAAAGCATACTAACTAATATAAATTTGAATGTGAGTATATTTGTTATGCTTTCAAGCCTAAGCTACTTAACCGATCATAAAGAAATTTTGCATACACGATGCCACGGGTATAGGAAAAGACGTAGGGTACCTTTGTGGCTAAATACGCCTTCTAAGGCTATTATAGGCTGAATATGTGAAAGATGACGATGTCTGGAATTGACTCCTCTCAGGGTGGATCCACTAAGAACGATTGTAACGTGCAGTTATACATCATTATATATTATAAAATAGAGTCTGTCTGTCAGTTCGCAATAAACTCAAAAACTACTGAACGGATTTTGATACGTTTTTCACCAGTACACAAAGTGATTCATGGGGAAGGTTTAGATATATAATTTGTCAAGATCTTTTTTATATATTATCAAGGCGGGATAACGTCCTATGGGCCCGCTAGTTTAATATAAAGGTATTAAAACTTTTATGAAACTACAAATCTTATAAGGACTACGCGTTCAGCAATGTGCGTTTTCTTGCCGAGTAAAATTGGGGCAAGCGGTGTGGTGCTTATCTTTTTTCCTCTGTACATAAAAATGACGTACCCGAACTCACGCGTATCAGCTAATTACAACTATTCATCCAAACAAACTATACCAATACTCTAATTTGAGATGTAAATTGTTCACTCATTTCGCATATGAAATTATAAGCCCGCTCTGGTCTCAAACCGTAATTACCCAAGAAAGTTGTTTCCCAACAACGAAATAAAAGTGATATTTATCTGTAATCGTTGAACACCATCGTACAATCTCTCTCAGATACCTATGAATCTTTACAACTAAGATTAATTCAAGCTCTCCAACGACCACACGACGACATTTTCCTGTTTACATCACGGAATAATGAATCACTATGTCTTCTATTATTATTTTTGCATACGTTTAAAATTTGTTTTAACACTTCTGTCTTTATAGAGTAGGAAAACTGTATTTAATTATTAACTCATCGTATTCTCTCATCGTACTCATTTCCAATTTCTTTACTAACCATTATTTATTTAAGGTCCACAAAATGGATTACTGTGAACAGTACTATGTTAATTTTTTTGTTAAAAATGACATGAACCCTACAAATATGAACAGAACATACACAAAATAAAGGAAAATGTTTCATAGCATTAAAACAAATAAAAATTAAATTAAAGTAAATTACACATTTAAATATAACTCTAACTATAAATAGGGTTCCCAACCGACACTGTTTTTTCAGGACTTATCCTGCTCTTTCATATGTCAGGAATATTTATCCTATAGACTGACCGCAACCGCTGTACCGCGCCTTGGGTATACGCGGGGAGGTGGGGAATAGGAACGAAAGAGCATGAACTCACATGACATTCGTATTATCAGACAGATCTTACGATACGAAAGCACAATTTTTTGAAGCTGTATCTTTACGGGTATAATTATATCCAATCCTTGTCGTAGTCCGGTGAAGCTGTTAAGGCCTTGCTAGGTCAATAGCGTAGTCAGTTCGAGAGAAAAAAAATCCAATCCTTGTTTTTGTCCAATATGATTTTGAGATAAGCATGTAGCCATTTGTTACATAAAAAAAGTTTTATATTTTGTAATTAAAAAGATTTATTTTTTTGTATGACTGATATTATAAATGCGAAAGTGAGTTCGTCTGTTACTCTTTCACACTTTAAATACTCAACCAATCATCATACTAATTTTACATACACACTGTCAGCCGTACAGAAAAGGCCATAAGGTGCCACTCATCTGGAAAAAAACTGTAGTCTACGCGAGGGTCAGATCAAATCTATATAAAACATTTTACGTAAGATTTTGTGTTTTTAAAACTTCCTTGTGTCAATCCAGCGCTTTAATTAAAATTATTGCTTCAAATTTTATCTTCAATTTTTTTCGTGTATTGTCGAAAACAATTATTTTACCTTTCCTAGAGTAGGTACTACTATTAGCTAGCCTACTGTTCTTATACTGGATGCTATTGATAATAGTTCTGAGTCGTCTATTCGTTGATTCCATCTTAAAATGTTGATTTTCATAATACGAGGATGGTAATTTCTAGGCGAGTATAGAATTACATAAATTAAAAGTATAATCGTACTTTGCTCATCTTTGAAGTTAGTCATCGTTAAAGAACGACAAATGCTAACAACTTAAACAAAACTGAACTCCGGAACTATAAAAATGTGGTCCCAGTATTGCTGATCTATAATCTATGCTAATGACGTCATCGTTATATAAATATACTATTTTTTGCTTAAGAATTATTACAGGGAAAATGTAAGGCGCCATTTTTATCGACTTGTCTATATTCGCCTTTGTATTTTATTATAAGATTGGCTGTTACGTGCGACTTCGACTGTACAAAACAGTAACTATTAGTCATCTAAATCATCATCCACTTTTTTCTCGTACTTAAGTCGCACCATAATTAAAATTACAATAACTTTTGATAGACCCAACCGATTTTAATGAAACAAAGACAAAATGTTACTCGAAGATATGCTTTATTACTATTTAATTGAAGAGAACGCAGCATTGCAGTGATGCGTGTCCAAACAGACAAACAGCTAGCCATCTCTAAACATGATTGAATTATATTTTATCGCTTAGGTACTAGCTGACCCATGCCCACTTCGTTGGGCGGTAAACATTTATAAAAAACTACTTTTTAAGACTTAAATATAAAAGATAGACATATGCTGTCGCAGAATTTTATGTAGGCATTATCAAGCTCTACAACTTTTCTCTAGAACTCAATCATATATCTCTCATCTTTAAGGCAGCTTTCGTAAGAAACGTTTACGTTCGAACGTTTTTTCTCCGACTTATTTTGCAAAGCCTACTACCACAATAAAGTCTTTTAATTTTTCGGGATAATATATATCCTATGACACTCGTAAATAACGTACCTTTCTATGGGTAAAAGGATATCGGAAAATCGGTATAATAGTTCCTGAGATTACCCCCTACGACACAAACTTTACCTCTTTATAATATTAGTATAGAAACATGCAATAAATTTTTGTCACAAAAGTCTAAAAAGTATTATTGACTCGTTAGATTTACTTTCTTGTTGTATGTATAGAAGATGTACACATATAGATATGTATAGATAGAAGATATGACGGTCGATACCTGTCTATATTATCTGTTTGTACACAGAGCCGATTACTAAATGATCACATATTATCACCATAATTGCGCTACCGTATATATACCTTATCATTATGTTCATTTTTATCTCGGACTTCTTTAAAAGTTTCTAAATCTATCTTTATATGTATATAATTTGTCTGTCCGTATGTATGTGACTGGACTCCTCCTTAACGGCTAGACAAATTTTGATGACTTTTTTGTGTTTGTTCAGGTGGATTCAAGAGTGGTTTAGATTCACAATTCACAATATATATAAATAAAATTTAAGTGTCTGTTGTTTATCCGGACTAATAATATACGAAACCGCTGAACTGACTTTGATAGCTTAACTTGACATTGACGCGGATAGAAATTTCCAGAACATTACCTAAAACAAATATTATAAAATTCTACAGAAGTAATCTGAAATGGCTAAAACTGTTATAGAGGTGAGTCTGATAATTCCAATAAAATATGGTAAGACAGTACAATGAATCTAGAATTCCAATTAAAAAACACATCCATTTACACGTAAGTCCATCTATTACTCTAAAGTATTTTCCAAACATTATTAAAAATTCCACGATTTATTTTCATATTATAACTGGTTACTAGCGGTCCCTGTGGACGTTTTTTTATTATTATTTTTTAGCACTGCAAACTGACTACACTGTGCCTGATGGTAAGCACAGTACAATCCAAAAACGACCACCGAGAGATACGCCCTCCTCCGGCGGTCGTCGCTGTCATGCCGGCCTGCGTAAATGTCTCTACACGTTACGCTTGAAGGACCCCATGTTATAGGAAGGAGGGAACACACTTGCCGGGAGATTGTTCCACAGCTTCACGGTACGGCAAAAATAAGATGTAGCGAACTTTTTAATTCGTGCCCAGATAGGAGTTACCGTAAAACTGTGGCTCCGAAGATGTTATCCTGCCTTGATAATTAAAAAAACTAAAATCCAACCGCAACAACCAGCAATCCAACACCTACCGACTCCAATTTTGAATCCACCCAAACACTCATAAAAACAATCATCAAAATCTATCCAGTCGTTTAGGACGACGAATTCAGTCACATTACACATGGACAGAAGAATTATATATATAAAGAAAAATTTAATGTTATTCGCCTACTTATTCGTGTCGAAACAAAATCACTACGATAACTCTAGTTCTGCGACTAATTACATCATTAACAATTTTATGTCACAAGGAAATTTCCAATAATCTAAGGCGCCTCGAGTCTTAATATCAAAGTCGATTCTAAATTTGTATACACTACGGAAATCAGTAAAAGCATTCATTAATCAGATAGAATATGACATTCGATCCAACGGTCGAACTGTCCAATTTAGATTGATACCAATTACGGCTTCAATTATGCAATTAACTATAATAGCTTCGGAAAATCAAAAAGTCCTTTATCGTCCTCGCTGTTTGAATCGTAGTAAAAACAGTACAGTACCCGTACACGGTATGAATGCTACATATAGGGATCTAAGCGACCTGAGACGAGTTTGTACGACACCGGCATAGAAATGAAGAAAAACAACAAACTGGAATGGAGAAAATAACTCAACGTCTGACAACTTGTGTAATGTTTTGATGAATCTTAGAGAATTATTTGCGGCTACGTTTTTTTTTTAAATAAAACATAAATAAGATATTTTAATGAAATGAAATCAAAAATACTTTATTCACTTTAGGTCCTAAGAAGGTACTTGTGAATGTTAAAACTACTACTGGTTCGGAAAACAACACAGTCAACGAGAAAAACCGGCAAGAAACTCGCTCTAAAATTACAATCGCTTTTAGTGGATGCACACGGAGATGCGTCAATTCCACACATGACAGAACTTGCTAACTTTCCTAATAGGCACAACAGTGCTATCCCTAAGCAGGGATTGGACTGGAATCTTCAGGTTCGGCGAAGCCGTTGTCGACCTAAAGAGACATAGAGAAGATCTGTACTCGCAGAGTCTACGAAGACTGGGCTTACTTGGAGTGAGGTGAAGCGTGAAGCCGTCTACAGAACGAGATGGAAAAGCATCGTGTCTGCCCTCTGTCCCGACAGTTTGGGAGCTATAAGATCTTAAGAGAAAGGAGAGAGAGAGAGAATCGTAACTAATATTATAAATGCGACTGTCAGATTTTTTTTACGAAATATTGCATACACGATACTAGGCGTGCAGAAAAGGGCGTATGGTAGCTATCGTCTAGAAAAACAGTACCGTTATCGAGGGATTGCTTAAGCTACATTACCAAGAGCAGAGCCGCGAGCAAAAGCTTGTGGTTCACACGACAGTTGTTACCCTACATCATTTAAAAAATGTCTGTAATACTTTTATATTTCATTCTCGTATTTATTTGTCTGTTCATAATTAATTTAAGTGTACTAATTAGTATTGATGTATTTGACACACATAGAACTAAATTGGACTGGACGTTGATATAAATATTAATTTAATGCGAATTGTGAACTAGAAGTTATGATCGAATGACTCATACAATAATAAACGTATAGTTAATAATACAGACGACTAAATGCGAACAAAATATATATTTATTTATTCGATAGTGGGAAACACCATAAGTGGTTAATATATATTTAGGTCTAGACAGGCGCCATTCCGCCAAAGACATTATATAAATCATCTATATATAAATCGGCAGTGGCAGAACAGTTAATAACATCTCCCTCCTCTGTTTCACATCCGATTTTCTTCTTAATTTTTTTTCATGTTTTACAGGTACGCGCTTAGCCACAATCTCACCTGACGGTAAGTGACGATGAAGCCGACGATGGATCGCGCTTACCTGCTAATTGCCTATTCACTCTACTCTTGAACACTCCCAAGTTGTATGATGACGGGAAGACAGACGTCGGGAGTGAATTACAGAATATTTTCTTTGATAGTAATTGACAATCTTAATGTTATCTTTAAAAAAATGGAAACAGTTTTTTTTTCTCTATAGTCGAAATTCGATCACTAAACGAGCATTTATAAGTGTAAAACAATAGTAAGAAATGCCGAGAGATTGAAAATTTGGACAACGGAATTTACAAAGGAATTGGTTAGGAAATTATAAAAGTCTACCTAAATCAGGGATGTTTAAAGAGTCGAATGTGGGTACTTTTTGAGTCGATCATGAGAAAAAATTGTCGATGTAGAACTAACACCACAATCCACATCTCCACAATTAGTCCAGAATAACCCCCTCATAACTTTCTTTTATCGTTTTCAGTGAGAGTTACTAGGCCGTTGCCATCTAAACTTAGCGTTTTACTATATTCGACCCCATTTTTTAAGGTGTATTCTGATAAACGCACTAAAGAGTTTGTCCCCATTTCAACTCAGTACGTTACAATTTAGATCACATTATTGTGTTAAAATAACTGCACTTAACGAGTCCATCCCTGTTATAATATTAGACCAGGTCCTTACTAAATACCAAGTAGGTTTGATGTAAAACTAACTCCTGTAAAGGTAATTCAACAGTAAGGGGCAAAAGCAAAGACAACAATAACCTTACCTGTCCTCGGATAAAACTTGGTCGAACTCCGATGAGGAGACCAGGAACAATATCGAGGTGACAGAGTCGAAGCACTGCGTCCACTTCTGCCGCTGCGTCCGTTGACCACCGACGTCAACGAACACGAAAGGTACATTGTTGATGTTTATCGTGCACTCAGTGATACCCTTTGTCGCCTTCCGACAATGCAGGATGTCTTGATGTGACGGTATGTAGTCCGGCCGCGCGATACGCTCCAAATCGTCGAAGAAATAACTTACTGAGTCACTCTGGAAAACGTAAAAACCAAACTATTAGCACAGATTACCTTTTTACTTACACGCCCATGCAAATGTGTATTTCTGAGGTTTAATTTTTTATTTCTTTTATAATTAAATCATTTAATCCTAAGCACCGCTATGACATCTCATAAAGTTGCGTTGTGTTTACGAAATATAAAAATATTTGCTAATTATATTTCGCGTCAATCGAACAACCACCAAAATTCAAATCAGACTCGATACAATTTTACATAACCTTATTCCAATTGCATTACTACAGTAGTAACAGTTAAATAAACATTTAGTGTTTTCGGAAACATAACCCTACTTTTTGAGAGAATTTCAAAAAATATATTTGATATTTTTGGTGATTTAAATAAAGCGTTGAATACCCGATTCATCAGATGGAGAATAGGTATTTAAATAAAAATGTGCATAAAAAAAATAATTAAACTGATTATTAAAACACAATAATACATTTAACATGTTCTTTGTAAAAGCACCTGTACAGTGGCTTTCAGGTCCTGCACATATAAATAAAACATACTAAAATCAACTATAATGTATCTCATTCGGAGCAAACGACCAAACAATCAGTTACATTCCAGAACTTATTTTAATGAAAATTATTAGCGACAACGTGACGTAAGTACAATTTCTGTTAAGCCATAACAAAGACAAATTCATTTAATTTTCACCAAACGAAATAAACGAGATTGACATATTACTTTCTCGTTCTAACATATGATTAAATGACAAATGCTGCAGAGAAACAACATGAGGCTATATTTGCATGTGACGCGTCTTTTTTTATTCCATTTTGTTATTATACTACCCACATTTACATAACCAAAGACGAGGTAAACAAATATATTCGAAAACACACGACTATATGGATGATCGTAGATTTTAAAAGGACCAATTATCATTTAAATACTTCGCGTCCGTAACCAGAACCCGTTATATTTCTGCCCTTATTTACCACATAACCGTAGTTAATGCTCACGAATCTTGGGCACCGAACGAGACTTTAGTTTCCAGGTCAAGGTCACAACTTAATCGTTTCCGACATAACCGAGCAGGTGTCGCATGACATTTCCAAGTCATCGCTGCTGGTAAATTCATATGGTATGGCTAAACCAAATAATACGAAATAGGCATTAAAAAAACTCGATGCAGTCATAAGGACTGACGACAGAAGTGAAAACTCAAAACTATGAAATAAATGTGTTCTCTTTTGAATTTTCATATTAATTATAGCGTGAATGACAATATTTAAATTTCAGAGTTTATTTATTGAAATTATGAACATAAGTATCGTTTTCATATCTGTTGGCACTCGGAACAATAATTATATACATTTTTATAAAGCATATTAATCAATCAAACCTATGATAAGTTACAAAATATCAATATTACATGTACACAGGCCGCTATACTACGCGTTGCTAGTCTGACGCAAACCGCGCAAGTGCAATACGGTCGGTCATGCTTACGTAGCATGTCATGATGCGAAATTATAAATTAATCTCCTGCTAAAAATACCGTTCAACTCGCGTAAAGAAGTTTTCACTCGGTCATACATTAACAGCCATCGAAGACCTACGTCATCGAAAAATCGTTTCCAAACGATTGAAACACGGCAATAAACTCACGAATTGTGCTCCAGTAACGGTTGATATCCGTTAACAGGTAGGTAGGTACACGTATAACGCCCACAATTCGCGTTAAATATAAACGTACACAAAAGACACGCTTGCGAAATTTAACCATAGCGTGCAAAAATATATAATTTAAATACGCCGTCTTGTGCTCCACTTAGATACCGGCTCCGTATCGACATTCTAAAAACGGATACGTATTATTTAGCACTTGAAATATAGAATCATATAAAACTAGCTGATACACGCGACTCCGCCTGCGTAGTCTATTATCTCAACAATATATTTTATGTACAGAGGAAAAAACATAATAAGCACCCCACCGCTCGCCCCACTTTTCCACGCCATGAAAACACACATCGCCTGAATTGATGAATAGAAATCTTAGTTTCTTAAATGATATTTCTTTCGATAAAGACCAAGCGTGTAAAAAAGTGACACAAAAAAAATAATGTTCGAAACCTATCCAGTAGTTTTAGAGTGATGAACACACGAAAGCATAGCTCTGTCTTTTTATTTATACTAGTGGGCGCCCAATGGTCGACATTCGACCATAGTACATTGATTTTTTAAAGTTTGAAGTTTATTAGGATTAATATCATTGTTGAATGTATAATGAAAAAGGGTAATTGGAACGTAAGAGTAAAATAATACATACAGTCGAGCATAGCAACCTCCTTCGCAACCTTTTTTGAAGTCCTTTATTGACAGATCTGTCAAATGTCTTTTCTATTTACATGTGTGTATATGTTGTGTAAAATTGAAGCAGTAGTGTGAGTAATGCATATTTTAATTAATTTAATGTACTTCTAATGCATTTTATATAAAATAAATATGTTTCTGCGCTTCTCCTCCATATAAACTTTAACTATGCCAAGTTTCACGTTCATCCGTTCGCGCATTTCTCTCAAAAAGAGATACAAAGTTTGGGCTTCACGTAGTAATATATAGATGATGAGATTAGTTTTACTAAAATAAGGAATATTCAGTTTCATATATTTGTAAAGCAACATTCAATAGTCGAAATAAAAAAAAAAGGGGGCTTTATTCGATACGTGATCATGGCTTTATTTGATGGATAATTTGCATGTGTAGTGACGACAACAGATACTATACATCGACAGCTACTAAATATAATAGTTGTTATAAACGGGCTAATCTGATAAAACGACGCGCTGAACCGTATCGATACGTTGGGTTTAAAACCATATATACGAGTATTTGTCCGAATTTTATAAAGTTCTCACTGCGTTATTCTTGTCATTTGCTTTAAGGATATTCCGCTCGAACGCCTGTGAATGTCGTAATGACATTTCAGAAACCTTACTTCCACCATTAAGGGAGTTCATTTACATCGAGAGCCTGTAAGAGACTCACTGCAAGATCTATCTTCGCGTAGGAAGGTATGGGCATAATCACTGTGCCAACTCACGACATATTGGCGATTTGAAACTCCGAGAAAACCACAGTTACATGTTTTCCAACATGCGGTAGTACTAGAAGAATATTTCTCAGATTCAGGTTTCCTAACGATGTTGTCCTCCATTGTCATCTGATAGTGTTACCAATTTAAATTAACTAGTGGGCGTCCAGTGGTCGACATTCGACCATAGTTCATTGATTTTTTAAAGGGATACATATTATAATAATAGTTGTATGCTATAATATCATTGTTGAATGTAGAATGAAAAAGGGTAATTGGAACGTAAGAGTACAATAATACATACAGTCGAGCATAGCAACCTCCTTCACAACCTTTTTTGAAGTCCTTTATTGACAGATGTCAAAATGTCTTTTCTATTTACATGTGTGTATTTGTTGTGTAAAATTGCAGCAGTAGTGTGAGTAATGCATATTTTAATTAATTTAATGTACTTCTAATGCATTTTATATAAAATAAATAAGTTTCTGCACTTCTCCTCCATATAAACTTTAACTATGCCAAGTTTCACGTTCATCCGTTCGCACCGATTCCGTTAAAAAGGGATACAAAGATTAGGCTTCACGTATTAATATATAGATAGGTACGTCAAGACATTGAAATCCGAAAAACAAAGGCGACGTTCTTATCGCACCGAATAAAGTAGATATACGAGTATGCCGTAATCTAATGTTATAACCATGTGAAGATTAATAACAAAACAACAAACATAACACCTATAACTAATTATAATATGTATACACTACTCATTATGATTATATTGTTGCCAGCTGGTGGGCAGGTTATCACACAAGTGTATATAGTGAATATAGTTAAAAATGGGATGTCTGTTTCTATTACCATTTTATTATTACTGTATAGTCCCTAAAGAAAAGGACAATAACATGTAGCCTGGATTTTTCATTGAGTTCAGATACGTATTCACCTAAGAACTAGATACGAATTGCTTTAGCAATTTTCAAGTGACGATTGTTCAAACACGTACACTATTATTGTGAATAAAAAAATAACTCTGTAACTCATTTAAGACTAAAGCTATTATACATTTCACAACGATATTTGCCCTAGGATCTGGAGAAGAATACAGGATACACTTTTTACAACGATATAAAAAAACGCCATGTATCTATATTTTAGATTTTAGAAAATACGATTATATAGAAACAAATAACTTGAGTTGTGCATTTAATGTGCCCTCTGTGAAAGCTTAGGTCCTATTTGAGATTTGTTTTAAATTATAAGCTGCATTGATTATCTAACAATGTAGAAACTAATAATCCAAAGATAATACTGTTACACCCCGTATACGAAGTAGATACCTATAAATAAACAAAATGACTTATCGACGGTGGGAATGGCATACAATATTCTAAAAATAGCCTATCGCGAAATTTGTCGAATCGTTCGAGAAATGACATCAGAATTTTCCACCATACTTTATTGAAAGGTACATAAAGAGCATCATGTTGCATTAGAAAGAGTTGTTTCTACGTTGGACATCGGAGCGAATACGAAGAAAAACCAAAATATAGAAATCGCCAAGCGGACTGCAATTGCAGTATTATAAGGTGTAAGTTTAACCGTAGCGTAACCGTAAGACACCGAGGCTAACTTTTTTTCCTTAAAGAGTACAATTTTTTTAACAAAATAAATTTAAACAGCATTCGATTTACCCACAGGCGAATAGTATATATATTTATATACATATATTTTTAGTAATAGGCTCAAAATCCCGTCCAAAAAGATCTTAAAATATGTTTACAAACGTCACGATTATTTTTCTAATTCAACGCTTGACCTAGATAACCAAAAATTCTCAGAATTCAGAAGTTTGTACAACATGGTAGTATAAATGAAATCTTAATTGAGGAAACTAATTATTTAGCGAAAAAAAAAACATGAGCGCGCACAAGCACTTCATCGAATCACTTGGTAGTATAAAAACGTAAGTACAAGGAAACAGGTAGTGAATATTAAAATCATTACATATATGATATTATTAAAAGTCGATTGTATTGTCAACTGACCCGAATCATTACAAGTTAAACCACAAGATTTCTCTGCATATATTTCAATTTTTTTTTTTATATTATAGGAGGCAAAGGAACAGACGGGTCATCTGATGGTAAGTGATCACCGCCGTCCATAGACACTACGTTGCCAGCCTGCGTTTGAGGGGAGGGAGGAGTGGGGGAAAGGGGAGGAGGGAAGAGGAAATGGGCCTCCGGCGCTCTCACTGACCGAGCGAAACGCAACAATGCAAGTACTGTTACTTCACGTCGTCAATTTTCGTAATATAACAAAATAATCCTTTGCTAATATTACAAACGAAGATGTGACTTTCGTTTGTTACGCTTTGAAGCCGAAGTTGTTAACCGATCATCATATAACTATGCATACACGTCGTAGGGAGGTACAGAAGAGTACATACGGTACCAGTTACCCAGAAGTAATGTAAGTAATTTATCCCTGAGGGATAAATCAAATTTACAATAACGGAAGCAAAGCCACGAGCAAAAGCTAGTGCTATATATTATTTATGTAAGCTTTATGTAAATTATTTATGTTTTTTTTTTATATAATGGTGTCCCTCATTAAAAATGTTACATTTAGATGTAACAGAAAAAAAAACTATTGAACATGAATATTAATATTGTTGAGATGGATGCGTGGTGCAACCAGAATGTATAAGATTACGAATGAATATATCAGAGGAAGTTTAAAAATAGCACCAGTTACAGAGAACTTGAGTAGTAATAGGTTAGCATGGTACGGGCATATTATGAGAAGAAATGAAAGTCATGTAACAAGAAAAGTATGGAAGTGGACGGATATCGGAGTAGAGGAAAACCGATAAATGTGTGGACGGATTGTGTGAAAAATGATATGTGTTTAAAAGGTGTGAATACTGGGATGACATCTGACGGAGAATTGTGGAAGAGGCAAACATATTGTGCCGACCCTACTTAGGTGAGATAAAGGTAAGAAGACGATAAGAAAAAAAAGTAAAGGTTAAACAAATAAATACGTTACAACTTACAAGTTAAAAAGTTATAAGTTAAATGTTTAAAAACTGTAACAAATAAATTAAGGCCAATAAGCTTTTGTAATATTTTATTAAGAACTTACAAACTGTAGATAAATTACTTAAGGTTTTTTTTTTGTGTTTATTTATAAAAGAGTTATTTTAAGTTTTATTTTATCCATGTGTAGTTTTTGTTTTAATAATAAAAAATAAAAAGTACAAAAAATTTATATATAAATATATTGAAGATTAATAAGAATACCCATACATATGTACATACATACATACATAAATAATCATTTCATTTTTTATGTTTTAATTATCGTAAGATAAGTCTAGTTTCGTTTTCTTAATAATGTGAGCCTAGATAAGGTCTCCTTCTTTTGTTAAAGGATTTTCTTTTATTCAATAAAAAAAAGCTAAAAAGTAACACGAGAATATTTAAATAGTAAATAAGTAAAAATTACATAAAAAGTGTAATCTCATTTTAACTCTCATCTGTTATTGAGATATGAAATTCTTTAATGGCGATTATTAGAAACTTACATTATTTTCAATTACAACTTTTTTGCTTAACAGATTATTTATTATTCTATATCATGGGAAAACTATATAATCTATGGCAAGACAATAATTTATGTGGGGGGGGGGGAGGAGGCTTTTCCATTATATTTAACTGACTTATAGAAAGCTTCTGTTTTTCCATATTTAACTTGTATATGTGGGATTTTCTTAGAAACAATACAACCAATGTCAACAGTTATTTTTGTGGAGTAGTTTATTCAATAAAATTAAACGTACAAAATTAGATATAATAATTGTGTTAAATGCTGTAATTTAAAGAAGGTGGTTTGTCTTTTATTATTATTTATATTTATCTAGTAATTTCAATTTGTATACAAATTTATTAGATGTCTTGTTGTATTAAGATATCCATGCACAGTTTAAAGTCAAATAACACTATATACCAGGTGAAAGATTAAACACTCGCAGTATTCTAGGATATAATAATTTATGGTCACATCTAACATACAAAATAATAATATCAAAACAAATATTAATAAATAAAAAAGAGATCGTACGTTAAAGTTTGTTCTAAGACTTTCAAAAGTATTAACACAATCGTAATCAACCTAGGGGCAATGACCGGTGCACAAAGCTGTAAGGGGCGACACGGAGTTTATAAGCTTCGCTAATAAAACCAGCTATAAACCTTTTTGTTTTGTTCATACCGTTCCCGCGTTCTCTTTAAAATAAAAGTGAAATCACCTGATTTTTATTTACACTGTGCTTTAATATAGAATCGTAGAGGATTGCGTATAATTTTTGTATTTTCTCGATATTTAGGCAAATATTAAAAACCTTTTTCTTAAATTGATTTAGGGCGAGAATCGAGCGCAGAATATCCTCCACAAATATTGCTACTGTCTAAACTTTCAGCCTGTATATAATACTGTACCTCCCTCATAACGTTATCACTAGCTCAGTCTCATTTACTGTAATATTTAAAAAAACCTACCAGCAAAGTTGTTTTTTTTACTGTAACTATCAATTACATGGCTATTAAAAACCTCATACTATACGAAATCATAATATCTGTATCATTGGTGACGTAAGATTAATGGATAACAACGTACATGTAATTTACGTAAATCAATATTGTATATAAGACAAAAAAAATATGCATTAAAAAAAATTTACAAATTTGTGAAATAATTCACACAATTATATCTGAAATCATCACGAATATTCTGGAATGACCAAATAAACAATAATACAGTATCGAGTTGGTAAGTTTTGTAGACTGACATTTTTTTTCTTTTCTTTCATATTTTACCCGCTTCTCACAATATCTGACAGAGACTTGCGTAAATATGACAAATTAAATGAATCTGTTTTTCTAGAAATTTCGCTAATAACATAAAATACGTACTCAGAAGCTACGAGCGAAAGAGACGGAACCCTAATGAGTTATTACGTAGGAACGGAACTAAGCATTTAGCCTTATTAAAATTACACACGATAAGATGCCCGACATAAATGAAACCCAGTGTTTTACAAGCGACGACGGAACAAAGGCATACGATACGCGAGCGGACGCTGTAGACTTCTTTATGTTCGGGATAAATAAGAACATTCAACTGTGTAACGTTGCGATAAACCAGACATCTTTTGTTTTATTAAACCGATTACAGGCAAAAAAAAATGTGAATCGCTGACGTTACGCGTTTATAATAGACGAAATGAATGAACGTAGGTTGATTATGGACTTACGAGAAAACGCATTCAGCGAATCATTTGGAGGGCACGTTTTAATAGGAATCGATTGTTGTCACGTTCTGGTTGAATTACAGAGTAAAGCGCGAAATAGAGACAAATAGATGTCGGAATGATTACACTTGTATATAAAATAGACGGAAATCATAATTTCGCATTTAGCTATTTCCTTCTCCGAAACTGGACCGATTTAGAAAAAGAACGCGATAACATAAGAGTTTGCCTGAGCCTATATTTATTTTACCTTTAATCCTAGCTATTATAGGAACTAGCTGTTCCCGCGACTCCTATCGCCTGTAACCTAATGTAAAATAATCAGTGAATAATAAAATCATCTGAATGTATTAAGTCAATTTATTTATCTACATTTCTCTCGTACTTAAGTCGCGTCGTCATTAAAATTACAATAAACTTTTAATAGAGTGAACCGATTTTAATTAAACCAAGACTAAATGTTGGTCGCGGATATGCTTTATAATTTTCTTGATGAGGTTTTTTTTATTGGTAACGTAGTACTTTAGCAGTGATGCGAGTTCAAACAAACAGTCAGACAGATATTACTAAAAATGTATTTTACTACTTATTCTAAGACACCTGCAATATTTCCCAGAAAAATCTAAAAAATACAGACAGCTATTTACATTCTTATTGTATGTATAGAAGATATGAAAAATTATATATATATATCATAGTGGAAGCATCCGGCAGTGGAGCATTCAGCTGTCGAAATTAACACATAAAGAGTAACGCATATTTTTATTATAAACCACTTTAACAATAATTGAATAGAACGGCATTAACGACACTTTGCCTATATTGATTAACATAGAAAATAATAGATGGCGGTGTTAGCAAACACCTATGGTAATTCGAATCTTTATAAGATTCTGTAATAAAAATATGCGTTACTATTTATGTGTTAATTTCGACTGCTGAATCCTCCATTGCTGGATGCTCCCATTATGACATATATAATATTTGTTCTAGTGTCATAATCCAGGGATAAAACAGAGGAATATTGTGTTATAAGCTACACAAGGCATTTCCACATATTGCGTGATATTTTCTAACTTTCCTTCCAAGAAATCTTATAATCTACAATCCCCCTCCTCGAGGCCTGCTGCGGTTTGTTTATTATATCTCGGTATCCGCGAGGTAATGGATTAGAGGAAACACAAAATGTTAACGAAGTTTATCAAAAAAAAACTTTTCAATATTCTTGTTTTTTTTAATGTTTATAGTTTTTACCATTTCACTAGAATCTGACGTGAGGTTATGTGATAATGTGACACGAGATTGTAGTACCCTAGACCTTATAGAGAAGTACTAACTATTGCAGCTACGTGAACATATCTGCAGGTGCTTGACGAACGATTATCAAAACGATAGCAAGCAAAGCGGACATTAGAAATAATATGGTAAAAAATTAATAACTTTAAAAAAAACGAGTGCTTTAGACCACACACACGACTGAAATGAGTTCTGTGACTCTGTCTATATATACGTTTATATGTATATACATATATTAATTTTCTACAAATATTTAAATGTATTATTGGTTTTATTGATAATACGAAACGAACCTCTGTCTCTTTCTATCTTCACTAACTTATATCTCCTTCCCAACTTCCGTTCGCCTTGCCCGATCACACTTTTCGTAACGCTCTCGTCACGCATTCACAAGCTTACTCCCCAAGTCAATCGTGCGCAAAGAAGTTTTACTTCAAAAAGTATATCTATATTTCCCAAAAGATATTAAGGACGTCGTCATTAACGAAATTTAACTGGTTTACTTAAGGTTACTCGAGGTTATTGTATGAATCAATATGTGATAATTAGACATACAACTAGGTACAAAGGTTTTTACTATTCCACATTGAACATGCCGCTGATAATGAAATGAACAAAGCGTTACGACACAATATACGCTCTATGTACGCTATCTACGAATCAGAAACGAGATAACGATACCGCGTTCTTTATAAAATATTACAATCAATATTATCGCTTACGGTTATGAAAATACTTTTGTGTAAACAATCCGAATAGTTGAAATACTATGCGTCGGACGCGGTGATTCATTGCGAGATGCACAGGTGGTGGTTGAGGAAAAAAAAAGGAATGACGTCTGTTTTATACTCCGACATGTCAGTCTCTAACATTATTTCGTGATTTTATAATCGTGCATGTGTTGTGAATAAGCGTTTTAGACACTAACGGCCGTCTTGTTAGTAAGGCGATGCGCAGACGTATAGAAAACCGTAACCGACGAAACTAACAATGTTATACTTGCATATCATCAGACGCTTCCTCGATACTATAAAAATAAATAGTAGCTCTCAGTATGCAACAGGGTAACGCGAACGCCGCCAGTATTTGACAACAATATCACTATATTATTATACGTAGCCAAAACCATAAGGATTTAAACTTCCTACAAACAAATATAGACCTATGATGCACGGGTCAACAAATTATTGGGAGCATAAGTTTTAAAAAAACGTCGTCTTATCTATATAAATAAAAATGAATCGCAAAATATGTTGCTACGCGCAAAACTCGAAGACGGCTGATCCAATTCGAGTAATTTTTGATTTGATTTATTCCTTGAACTGTGAGGAAGGTTTTTATGGAGAGAAAAATTGGAAAAAATGCACGGGAAAAACCTAAATATCAGTTTTCTTTTTCTGTAATTATGAACGCAACTTCGAATTGTTGTTAGCAACTTGAACGTATCCGCTTTTTTATATTTAACGCATGTCATTTTACTGCAGTTTGCTTTCGCTTCTCAGTTTGAGTTCCGGAAAAGCGAACAGTCTGTATGGGGTAGCATAGCAAATGTCCCATATTTTGGTATGTATCTACAAAAAATGTAGGCTATGAAAAAAAATCATATTAAGGCGAAACGAAGTTCGCGGGAGCAACGAGTTAATTATAAAATTTGAAAAACTTGACCAATAATAAATAAAGTAATGAAAATTTATAATTTAAAAAACATTACATGGTATTTAAAAACATGATGAGCCATTTTGAGATCGGAGTATTAAAACGACAGCCGAGGGGTTAATAATAATAAACAAATGTGTAATTTAAATTTTGTTTCACTTTATCACAAACCGTCCTAACGAATCTTTAGTTAATTTAATGTACTGAATTTTGTTTAATTTCTACAAAATATGTTAATAATGAGCTCCCTTCGCGTGAACCACAAAACTATTCATATCTTTGAACGGACTCTTAAAGAATATATTTTGCAAATCCTTTCTACATAATACTTGAGTCTTTATATTGGAAAATGAACAAAGTTCAATCTTAACTGTTCATAAAATTTTAAGTTTTTTTAAAGATCTTCGATTTTATACACGTAAAATGTGTAGTTGGTCCACAGCGCATAAAATTTAAAAAAAAACATTAAGACCGTCTAAAATTTAGGTTTGGTTCATTTTGAAATAATGAGACAGATTGGAGACCTTCCGTAAAGAAGTAATATTATGTATTTAACTACCTGATTCTCGCGACTTCGTCTGCGTTGTTTATTATCTCAATTGTTTTGTTATATCTTAAAGGGATATTAAGCAGCATTTTCGACGAAAACTGCCAGGTGACTTGACTTTTTTCGATACTTCCAACATTTATCGTTATATTTCAACCAATTTACAAAAACTCTTGACAAATTATATACGTAGCCCTTCCTCGTGAATCACTCGTATCTATTAATGAAACCGCATGAAAATCCGCTAAGCAGTTTTTGAGTTTATCGCGAACAGACTGACAGACAGACGGACGCGGTGGAGGACTTTGTTTTATAATATGTAGTGATTATTATGACGAAATTACTAAATTGCATTTAGGTTAATGTCTTGCATATCATATTTCAGATTAGTTTTTGATTCCTTTGTCACATAATAACAGTCATTTTAAAGTTCAATTTGTGGACGCGCTATTTAGTCATTTATATTTCAAATCGTCTACTGCGTTATATTGGTTATTATTTAAAGATTTAGGTATAAAATTGCAAACAGAGAATGTATTGGTAACCATTTTCTATCAACTCCATTAACTTTTCCCATAGATTAACAAACGTAACTAAGCACATGCAAAATCCTGGTTAAAGAATACATCTATGATTAAAATACATGTGACAGACAAATAGAAAGATATCGCCTTGCATAATATCTACTGGGTGACTGGTTACTCGTAAGCAATATTTTTACAAGATACTCAGTACTTAATACTCATTTTAATACTCAGTACTTGATACTCATTCAAAATTCTGAAAATAGGTGCTTAATATTTGACATAATTATATATAAAAAAAAAATTATAGATAATGACCGACGGGGTGTCGTAAAAGTTAAGTGAAAGTGAAGCCAACCTACTAAAAAAGGATAATTTTTCAAAGTTTGAACAAACAAAAGGGTTTATTGTCCGTTTTATTATCGAAGGTTTAAAAACTCCGGGACTCCGCTCGCAGGTTTTATCACGAACATTCAACCTAGGTTTATTTATATTTGCACCCATACTTTTGAGTCTTACAACAAACTTTAACTTAGGTTCTCTGTGTTGTTTATTAGTATTTGTTTTGATATTATTATTTTATGTGTTAAATGTAACCATGAATTAACACACGATTGAAGGTTGTCGCTCTTTAAACAATCACGGTGTATAAATAAAATATCAGAGATATCTGTTCTGTTCGCGCGCTTTTTTTTTCGAACTGACTACGCTATTAACCCGTTAGGGTCTTTACAGCTTCACCGGACTACTGTTCGCGCGCGCATCAGATAAAATGTACTGGATGGAATTGTATGAATATTTTTAGTTTTTGTACATAACTACTTGGACCTTATCTAAAAAAATATTACGGTATCTCCTTTTCCTATAAACTTATAATTTTTTTAAGAAATCACGGCTTCGTAATAAGTACTACGCTTCCAGCGATGAGTTTTCTTGCCCTACAGAAATCGATTAAGCGATGCGGTGCTTGATTTTCCTCTTGACAAATAAAATATGTTGTTAAGATGATAAATAATAATGACAATGTTGCGTGTATCAGCTAGTATGTAATAAAACAGAATATACAATTAAAATACTACTTGTATGTTTACTATATCACGTGAGATGAAAAAAAAAGTATTTTAATCCGGTTTTCATTAGACGATAGCATGATATATATGTAAATCAGTAAATAACATAGCAGTTTACCTTAACCAGTAAAAAATAAGAAATACAAGTAATTACATCGTCATCTGCTTGCCCTTTATCCTACCTAATTAGGGTCGGAACAACATACTTACCTTTTCAACTCTCCTCTATTCTGTGTCTGTATTCTGTCTGTCTTTTATATTCTATAGAATGTAATACTACACAATTTTTATTTGTGCTCGAATGTCGACAACGGGACAAACACTAGTGTCAATAATGATTAAAACTCTTTCTATAATGTAATAACATTGTAGTGACATTATTAATTCGACTTTGCAAAGGAAACGATCAAAAAGTATCTTTTGCTAAATGAACTGAAATTCATCACACGCGTAACCGATTTCTTTGACTTGTGTTCTTGACAGCGCTAACAACGTATCCAAGTAACTGACCTGGAAAGATTAACAAAGTCAAAGTATTTATTTGACTTTATTTAACAGAAAAATAAAATATTTGCCATTTGTCTTTGAGAATTTGATGGAATGGAAACTACAGAAACAGATATCCATTTACGTGACCGTCTGTAATCTATACTAATATTATAAACAGGTAAAGTTTGTAACGTTGCGACTTTGTGACGTTGTGTTGTTGAAAATTCTTTTACCAATAGAAACCCACGTTATTTGTGAGTGTCATAGTCTACATATCATCACGCTAAGACCAATAGGAGCGGATCAACAATGAAAAATGTTTTAAAATCGGGGTATTTTTTTCTTTTTGAGAGCTTCCGCTGCGTCTTAGCCCAAAATAACTATTCCACGCGTACGAAGTCGCGGGCAGAAGCTATTAAGTAATTATATTATCTATAATCTATACTAATATTATAAAGAGGTAAAGTTTGTGAGGTTGTAGGGGGTAATATCTGGGGAGTCGAAGAAAAATGGTAGAACGAAAACATTTCGACGAACGAACGCTGCCTTAATTATGAGATATATATGATTGAGTTCTAGAGAAAAGTTGTAGCTTGATAATGCTTATTACCGCCCAACGAAGTGGGCACGGGTCGGCTAGTTTCTAACTAAAGGTATACTATTTTCATCAATATATTATTAATCCATATTCAATTAAATATTCTAGTCACATTAGGTATTTAATGTAAACCAAAATTGCTCCATACAACGTAACACTTAAATAATTTTCTTAGCACATATTTGGAATTACACACAATAAAAGAAAGTTGTTCACGTAAATATTCTTATGTAGCTTTAGCTTGAATAACTTTGATTAGCTTTTAATATAAAAGCCCAAAAAAAATGGAGGTAGATCGTTGAGAACACATATAACGATCGCATATTGTACCCATGAGAAGTCGGAGAGGAGCGCTAGTACAAAACATATTAGTGTTCATTGAGATAATTATTCAAGCAAGAGTTAAATTTTATTATGGAAATGATTAAAATATTGTTGGGTTTTGGCAGGATCTTAGTCTGTCATGTATGACTTTTATATTTTACCAGCGGGCCCGACGGACGTTGTCCCGCCCTGATAATAAAAAATGAGTGCGTGTAATCGTCACACGCGATTAAAATAAAACCTTTTAAATATTTTCGACTTTGTCAATAAATAGTTTATAAACAAATAAATAAATAAAAAATTTAATTGAATAATAATCATATAGAATTAATTATGTATAATTATATGAGCGCGCGACCGTGCTGCCATCTGGTTTCTATGTAAGTAAGTAACAAATTAAATTAAAGCTACATTATCTGTAGTGCCATCTATCAACTGATACGAAACTTAAATAGCACAGGAAATATTATTAGCAACTCTTCGTTATAAAGTAAATAAAATAATAATAAAACAATAAAAGTACGAACAGTTTACTATGATAAATAACGAATTAAATTAGTTATGATTTAATAGTAGTTTTGGTTATATTTAATTATTATCTAACTGAATGGTACAGACACGCGCCCCCATATTGCCGCAACGGACTTCCGTTGCATTGTAGTCCAGTTACCTCCTAGTCGCGACTAAAGAAGTCAGGGGTGTCGAATTTTTTTTTTTTTTTTTTCGGAAAATCATTCGATTTAGGGTATGAAAATCGCTTTTTGAAACTTAATAATTGGTAAATGGGAATGTTTTTTTTTTTATATCATAGGTGGCAAACGAACAGGTGGGTCACCTGATGTTAAGTGATCACCACCGTCCATGGACACTCACAACCCCAGAGGAGTCGCAAGTGCGTTACTACCCTTTGGGGGGAAGGGCGAAAGGAGGGAGAGGGAGAGGAGTGAGGAGAGGGGAGGGGAGATGGGCCTCCGGCGCTCTCACTTACCGAAGAACGAAACGCAACAATGCAAGCACTGTTACTTCACGTCGGTTTTCTATGAGAGGGTGGTACTACCCCGGACGAGCCGACCCATTCATGCTGAAACCAGTAATAGCTTCAGCGTGGCTCTACCACCATAGAAAGTATTTTTAATAACATCTAACACTTGAGACACTCAAGCCAACCTCACCTGCACGTGGTGCACCCTGCTGAATAACGAACGAGGCAATGGCGAAAGCGGGGTGGTTTACAGCCCGACTGGGTCGCAACCACCATGTATATGGCGAAAAAGCCCGTCATAGTGATTCGCTTCTGCGGGTCGCGTTTCGGGATCAGCCTGTGCATATCCAGCATTTCGCAGGCCGGCATGACAGCGGCGACCGGCGATGGATATTGTGTCACTCGGTGGTCGCCATTGTTTTTGGATTGTACTGTGCTTACCATCAGGCACACGGCAGTCATTATGCCGTGCTACTATAAAAAAAAAAAAGTTTTACTTCCACAATATCTTGACAAATTATATTACCTAACTCTATCAATCCGTTCAGTATTTTTTGAGCTGCGCGAACAGACAGACAGATGTGGCGGAAGGCTTTGTTTTGTACTATGTAGTGATTTATAATCTTGTATCGTTTGACTCTATATTTTGTAATATTGATGGCAATTTACATAATAATAATAAGTTTATAAGTTCGATTAATAAATCCAAGTGAATCGGATGGAAAATAATAACCACGGAGCATGAATTCTAACACGTCACAAAGACTCCTTGGGAAGTTCCAGCAAAGGGGTCATAGCATGGAAATTACCACAAGATATTTGTAATACCATCACGTAATCGAAAATGGCTAGAAAATTGGTTGCCAAAAATATATTGAGAAAAAAATTATAGTTTTTTTATCCGTCCTTTGTTATTGTTGTTGATGTAACAAAGAACCTACTTGTTGAATACGTTAATTTACTATTTCAAGATATTTATTTCTCACTAGCCCACTTTTCCCGTACCGAATTGATATTCTAATAACATAAGATATTAATTATGTCTTTAACGGTTGAACTTAAAATGTATAAGCCTCTGGTAGAAATCAGTGGAATGTAGTTGAGCTTTCATACGTGCTTTCACATTCAATTAGTGAGTTGTACAGAGAGATTGATTAATTCCGCGTATCATTAAAGTTTTATAAAATTAAATGAAGCGAAACGACGATGGCTCCGTTGGGGGGATTCCGGACATCGTATATATCGATAGTTACGTATTCTAAAACATGTCTTAGATTTCCATGAAGAGAAACTGATATATCACTACATATTATAACACGGAACCCTCTACCACATCTGTCTGTCTGTTCGTGGTAAACTCAAAAACTACTGAATGTATTTTCATGCGATTTCATCAGTAGATAAAGTGATTCACGAATAAGGGTTAGGTATATAATTTGTCAAGATTTTTTTTAATATCTATTATCAACAACCGCCAGGCCCGCTAGTGTATAAATTGTTAAAATCAAAACTAGATATGCAGTCTCTTCCCGGAATTACTGGCTTATCCTAGGTTTGATCAAAGCCTTTAAGCAAACCCCGAGATAAATTAAATTTTCGCCTTTTGACTGAAGTATTTTTAGTTAAATCTAGAAGTTCCTAACTTTTCAGTTAAGCTTCTATAGTAAAATATGTATAATCTGTTTCATTGTTTCAGTAATAATATTTTCAGGATAAACTAGTTTGACTAATAAGCTAAGATTCTAATACGTAATTGAAATTTAACTGGTCAAATCCCGATTTCATGAAATCAAGTTGTATAGTTTTTTTTTAGGTCATAGGAGGCAAACGGACAGGTGGGTCACCTGATGTTAAGTGTTCACCACCGTCCATAGACACTTGCAACACCAGGGGAGTCGCAAGTGAGTTGCCAGCCTATGTTGGACCCCCTCCAACATGGAGGAAGGGAAGGGGAATGGGAGAGTAGGAAGGGGATGGGAGATCGGCCTCCGGTGCTCTCACTGACCGAACAAGCATTGTTACTTCACGTCGGTTTTCTGTGAGAGGGTAGTACTAGCCCGGGCGAGCCGACTCCTTCATGCTGAAACCAGTAATAGCTTCAGCGCGGCTCTACCACCTACAATAGTTGTGGTCAAAGGAACGAACGAGTGTGTCTTGTGTATTTGTGTCAAGAACGTAGTTCCTTAACGTAAAGTAAGGAATCAAATGAAAAGTATTCATTTAATGTTTTACGAAAAATATTAAACTATAAACTATAAAAAAAAATTAAACAAACGGCAGCACAAGTCGATCCGTCTGCTCGAATTTTAATATTCCCACGCACGCACAGACCCGCATACAATATAAAGAATCTAAGAGCATAACGCTTTTCCTTACGTGACGACTTCCAGAAGTCAACTACTACCGCAAACCGCATTAAGGACTTTCGATCCAAAAAGCAAATCTCAACAAAGCTACACTGTTCAGATACTAAGAAAGATACACTTGTCCGTTACAATTACCTAAGTAAACGATGTATACTAACAATCTACTGATTCTTGACTAATTAGAGCGAGAGATACTTGTTCTTAGCGACTTGTGTTTTCGCAATCGGCAGTACAGAAGGCAGTTTATGGTATGTGTGCAGGAATGTGGGCCGACCCGACCGGCGCGGCAGTACGCTGTGACATGATGTAAATGACAGGGAAAGCCCGTGATCGCAAATCAGCATTCGCATGCAAATAATGACTGACGAATGACACTTAGACACGATAAAATTACACCATCAGCCAACACCATCAGACGGTCTTACCTATATTTAAGTGAAATCTTCTTTAGGCGCGTTGAGCGGTTTTTTTTTTGGCAGGAGATAAATTTATGGTTTCGCGTCATGACATGCTAGTAAGCGTGACCACCCGTATTGCGCTTGCGCGGCATCTGTCAGGATAGCTACGCAGTCTATGTACATCTAATATTTATATTGTTATTATGCAGCCAAATACATCTTTAATAAATATATTTTAATTAATGCTGTGAAAGTCAAAATAATGATAATTGCTTCAGTTTACAAATTATGAAATTTAAATAATTCACACTATAATTGATTTCAAAATTCAAAAGAAAACCCACAGTCATTGCATTGTTTTGAGTTTTCACTTCTGTCGGTAGTCCGACTGCTTCGAGGTTTTTTTTATTTTTGTTAAAATTGAAGGAATGTAACGTCAACATATAACAGTTTGTGATATCGTATCTTTAATTTTCAATTATGCGTTATGGATAGAACAATTATAATAGCGGTACACAATGATGACCGTTTTGACACATTACAATAGTGACGTGAAATGTCGATTTGTTTTCGACAAAAATATATTCAAATGCTGCTTTGCTTTGCATTAAACATTGACGCGAGCTTGCCGGAGGTGGTAATTGTTCCGTCTACCGATCCTATATATACCTATAATCATATACGGACACGAATATAACATTTCAGATGTTGACAAATATAAATGCTGAGTTGTAATGTAAACAAGTACACTAATAATCACAGTATATTAAAGATTCTGTCAAACGGCCCTGTTTTTTTTAGTAAAAACGTGAAAATATTTCGCGGGACCACACCATATTGTATAGTACGATATAGTAGTAGTTAGATATACATAATATAGTAATCGTTGTACTCAATTATTTTGGTGTCCTAAAATTACGTAACTTTAAGGACTAACTGCACGTCGCTATTGATAATAAACTATAGCAATTTGTTTCCTTCAAACGTAGTTATTAATTTATACGAAACTTTAAGAGCGGACAAACGTCAAAACGGCCATCATAACATGCTGCTATTATAGAGGCAAAAATTGTTCAGTATATGATAGCAAATCTTATATAGTAAACGGAATCAACGCCGATACACCGAGAATGTATTAACTTACATTAATCAAAACAGAAAAAATAATAAAAATTCGCATTACATTATTTCTGCTAATCCCAGTAGCACTACACTACATATGCAACAATACATATAGCAATATATAGCACTTGATGTGCCTGACAACAAATATGATTTCCATGTCTTTTTCATGTACATAGCATTTCATATCTTGATCTGTAGTGCAAATAAGCATCACCATCACTAATACCCATGTAGTGAACTAAACTACAATAAAAAGAATAACACACGAATTAAATCTAAGCGATACGAAAGATCGCCACACAATCGTTCATACAAAGCATTTAAAAGAATTGTCCGTATCAGATTTTAAGGTATTTCCTTAATAGAATAGTAAAAGTTTAAACGCGTGACCCAGTCTTTTTCGAAAGGAATTGCGTAACCTTACAATACTATACACATTATTGTATATTTATGTGACACATGCACGCTACACCAACATTAATTTACCACATATACAGTACCCGCCATTTGATTTGGCAAGTCGTCGGGAAGCGTTACCTCTTTCGCACAACACTATGATTGCGATAGAAAAGATAACGCTATAAGAAACCGAACTTACTCGAATATCTCGGACTTCTCTATTTGGTTAATGAAAAGACGGATTTTGTACCTATTTGAACATTGTATACATACAGTGAGAGTTACAATGTTATTTAGTACATCGCTATACTGACGGTATCAGTATCCGGGATAAACAACACGGACGTCAGAGCTACACTACCGCTCCGCAATTCGACCTATTTCTTTTGAAAAACTATTTATTATTTTACTTGAATTGTATTAAATCTATTTTTTTTTTTAATAATACATGCCTTCATTATATAACAAAACTAGCTTCTGCCCGCGACTTCGTCCACGTGGAATAGTTACTTTGGGCTAACGCTAACACGCAGTGGAAGCTGTCAAAAGGAAAAAAAAGACCCCCCCCCCACCCCCCATTTTGAAACATTATTCATTGGTGCTCCGCACCTATTGATCTTAGTGTGATATATAGCCTATAGCCTTTCTCGATAAATAAGTTATCTAACACTGAAAGAATATTTCAAATCGGACCAGGGGTTTCTGAGATTAGCGCGTTCATGCAAACAAACTCTTCCGCTTTATTATATTAGTATAGAAGTGTCGATTATAAAGCCTGATATATACGTATATGCATACTTTATAGTTTCCATATGCAACGGAAATTTGTTGAAGTACACATAAGCGTGTTTCAATCAAGTTTTGCGAAAGTACATATAATTTTACAAATGCTCGTGTATACCGTGCTTATTTACTTATACAAAATGTTTGAACAATGCAGTTATATGTGTAACTAGCTATACGCGTGTAACATGAAATATTTATTACCGAATTGGTTGGAAATACTAAAAAAGAAATGCATGTCGGTCACTCATCATAGCATGCGGTTCTTAATAGACGTATTTACATTTAATTTTATAACTATATCAAAATGGAGAACTGTATAAACAAGAACAAAATAACTTTTCCTAGAGGATGATGAAAAATATTTTTACTTCAGGTTGAGAATGACAGCTACTTTTAAAAAATAACAAAAATTGACGGATCGCTTTCTCAGAATATTCCTTTTATCATTTTAAAGGAGAAAGGCTGTTGTTTATTACCGCTAATAAGTATAATAACTTAAGAGAATTCACTTGTTCCAAATACTAAAGAATATATTTATTAAAATGATTTTCCAACCAAGACAAGTATATATAAAATAGGTACATAAACGTATACATACGAGCAACAGCTTATAACTTAGTTCTCATTTAATCTATACAAACAAAAATCTATTGCGGAATGTATGCAAACCTATCACTTGAAAACCCCTGCACCTATTTGACTAAAAAAAAATTTGTTACTTTTCTAATTATCAAGACAAGGTATACATTAAGGAAATGGTTTTAAAACTCGTACGGAGAAATGAAAAACTTTTGGTTAAAAAATGTACATATAGAAACGTAAGTAAGATAATAAGCAGTAGAGAAATCTCCAACATATTGACAGATTAACGTTCAGTTGTTCATTTACCATTTCATTTAATTACTTGGTCGTACTGCAAAGTGAAGATTTGTTATAAGTTTCTTCCTTATTACACTCGTGCACAGACAAGGACTAGTTACAATATATGATCAATATATATGTACATAATATATATACAGTATATGATCAAGGAGTATAGTACAGCTTAGCGCCGCCTAGTGGAGAGTAATAATAAAATAGATAGCTCAAAACCTTGACCATGACAGAATACAACTGTCATGGCGATCGTACGGTCCGGGTCATAGTTTTTGGTCGCTCTGAATATAGTTTTAAGTTCGGTCTTGCGCTGAGTACAGTCAGGAGGTCAATACAAAATAAATACAAAATATTATAGGAATGTAACGTTCACATTTATTTATCTTTAATTTGTCTCGATATTATGCGTACAATATATTAGGTTTTAATGGATTATGATTCACGTAGATATTTGCTTATTACATTAAGTAATAAGGACGTAGCAGTATAACGACCACGTTGCTTCTTTCAGAAGATTTTGTATGTGAAATGAAAGTTTCATTTCGATTGTGTCTTGGAAACGATTTGACAGCTAGTTTACGAAAACCTGTTTATATGAATTGAGCTGACATATACATACATACTAGATATACAAACATATAGAGTTAAAGTGAACAGACAATAAAAATTAAATCATTACTGGGATAATAAAATAACAGTAAAAACTAGAACTGGGCTAACTGAATAATAAAGTTTGATAATTAATAGTTCGCCACATCATGTATTTGTCAGATATAACTAAATCCAAGTAACATTTAATCACCTAGTTGGTTTAAGTGGGTTTTGGGTGATCGCGTACTTTAACTGAATGATCACCCTTATGCAGTATTTGGTTCTATCGGTGGGATGTATCGTGTAGCATATATTGTGCAGGTATTATGCGTGTTATAATACCGTTATTGTAAAAAAAAAAACATTCATAATAAATAAATAATATGTAATAAACAACGCCTTCCATAGAAATATCATTTTTCGAAATGGATAGAGTTTCTAATAATAACAAATATAAAAAACAACGAAAACAGCTATGACGTGTAATTAACAACAAAACTATTCTGAATGCGACTGTACTGCAACTAATAATGACAGAACACATGTGGCAACGTGGGTGCCATAGGGGAGAGGTACATCCGCGGGCGAGCCTGCTCCCCTTTCACCGGATCTGCGTCCCTGTGATACCTAAATTTGTGTTCTGCGTATCTATTTCAGAGCGGTTAATAAGTTTGACGCAAAAAAAAATATTTTTATTGTAGCACGGCAAAATGACTGCACTGTGCCTAATGGTAAGCACAGTACAATCCAAAAACAACGGCGACCACCGAGTGATACACTATCCACTGCCGGTCGCCGCTATCATGCCGGCCTGCGAAAAGCTGGATATGCACAGGCTGATCCCGAAACGCGACCCGCAAAAGCGAATCACTATTACGGGCTTTTTCGACGTATACATGGTGGTTGCGACCCAGTCAGGCTGTAAAACCCTACCACCCCGCTTTCGCCATTGCCTCGTTCGCTATTCAGCAGGGTGCACCACGTGCAGGTGAGGTTGGCTTGGATGAAGTCTTAGATGTTATTTGACACCCCTTACACCCCAATACCCCAAACTATATGTATTACATTTTAATATTCTCAGATGTACATTGCATTTATTTTTATATATGTGTCGTTACATTTCAAAATGAGCTAAATCCAATTTTAAACGTTCATATAACATGTTTAGTTTTTTAAAGATGTCCTGTCTATATACACCGGGAACGAAGTTGATTTTTTTTTACGTTCGTAAGGTTTTTAGTTTTTTTTTTTATGTTCTTCATATTTTACACGTATAAAATTTGAAAATCTTGAAAGATAACGTGAGATATTAAGGTAGGCTAAAATTAGGGGTAACTTATTTTGCAATGTAAGGACTCATTTATAGCTGCTAACCGATTTCCGTACGCTTTATCGGACATTAACAAATGGCAAAAGGTCACCCAAAAAAAAAATTAAATCTAGAACCATCTATGAACAATGTCTTATCGAATGGTAAAAGCACTACGCAGATACGTTCAGTAGTTTTTACGTAATTAAGCCTGAAAGAACTGTATTTATATTTCGGTTTTCATATACATAGAATATAAATAAGGAATAATCTTGATAGAAAGACACTTCAGACATACAGACAATTCCACATTGTTCATTGCATGATATCCAATTACGTTACATACAATATGTGAAAAGGGTCTATAACACGTATGTCTACAGATCCTACGCCATGACGCATTAAGCAACTTAGCTGTGACTAATCAAATGAGATAACGTATGCAATTACAATAATTTTATTTATGCCAACCACATACATTCGAGAATGGAACCATTTGATCCAACTATAATAAAATGTTACATCAGATATTTTAAGTTTCGTGCTAGTATGTACTTATTATTTTCGAGTTTATGTATACAAAAGTTATTAACTTTACTAATTTGTGTATAAACAAATAGGTATCCAATAAGAATGAAATATTTACCACAGTTTCTAGAAATATATAAATTAGTTTTTAATAACCATTTAATTTGGAGATTTTGGACTAAATTGCTTAAAAAATAACAGGATTTAACCAATGTAAAGATCTACTTGTCATCTACTTATAAGTATATCACAATCAACTAACAAGAAGTCTTTTAAGTCTTCTCATAATTATTAAAGAGTAAACCACCACACAATCACACAGACACACACTTGCTTGTGCACATATATTGTTTAGGAACTAATCACTGATATATTTTCACAAGTTTCCTGATAATTGCAATCCAATTTGGTAAGAATTTCCTACCAAGTCACCAATGGATTTTAGCATCCTTTTTCTTATTTTTCTTTTTAATTAATCAAAGATTAGATCATTCAATTATTTATCACTTACAACAATAATAATATAAAGTGGAGGCATCTGTTTTATTCTTTTGAAGAATATATTTGTTGTTTTATTTTATGGAAACAATTGAAATAATATCTATTTAAGAATTTTCACTTAGGGATGTACATCTACATTTCTAGATTTCATAATTTATAGACATTTGTGGAACGAATTCCATATGCTTAGAATGATTAAAGCACAAAGCAATAATATGTCTTCTGATATTTACTTTGAATAAAGGTAACTTAAACTCATAAAGTTTTTGGGTCACAATATAGTTATTGAACTTAAATACTAGAGAATCCATAATATATGTTTATATTTAAGAAAAAAAGTTGTTTTCAAAATAAAGCTCAAAAAGACTTTATGCAATTTATGTCCATAGAAGGCAAAGCTGAAAACCTTAACATACTATCACAGGTTCAATAAACAGAGCATCAACTTTGAGCACTCTTCCACACTAAACATTATTGTGATATATCATTTTTTTATAACTTACAGATATTTTAATACTTAAAATTCAATTGTTCTCTCTATCTCACAACATATACCATTATGGTGTTCTGTTATTTTAACAAGAACCGACTTGTTAAATAATAAAGCTTGATAGTTTTAAACTGAGAGGGTATACAATGGTAAATTGGCAAAAAGTTTTATTTTCTGATAAGATAATTACAATGTATGAAATTTTAAAGGAAATCTACTTACAATTTCATCAAAACAACTCTATGTTAATTGAAAAAGAAAAGAATCTGGACTTATAGCACTTTACAATTATTATACACATTTATTGACAAAATAATACCAGGGCATATTATATTTTATGATAGGAAGGATTTTAAAAACTATGCTAATTTGTGAAATTTATAGAATATTTTGTTTGTTTAAAAATGGTCAAATGACAAGTGTCTTTTTTTCTACTAATTAAATTTGTTGGGATACTACACAAAACTAAATATTTCCACACTGATATCTAATCCCTAAATTATTCATTTGATCACGCGAATATACATATTTACAGTACCAGGATTTAAAAAATCAGTAATTGCTTATAATTAAAACCTTTTAATCAAAAATATGAAAAAACTCATCGAATAATACATAAAGACTGTAAGTTAAATTTCAAAGTGATTTATGGAACATAAAACACCTTATTTGTTCTATCAATATTTTGAAAAGTATATACAATTCATGGAAGCATTATAAAAGAAACTCTAAATAGCTTCAGCTGCATCAAAATCCTACAATTTAATCATAGGCAAGAAATTGACATATGCATGCAGATAACTTATTACCGATTTGTAGATATGTTTTCTTCCCACATACAAGCCAGTCTTGGTGGTGAAGTGTTTTGACTAGTGGCATGTTAATTTCACTGATTTGAACCCTGCTGATAGTATAATTTTTTTTATTTACATACAATTACTAATTTCAAATAGTAACACTATTGGCTGACAGTGTTGGAAAACGTCATGAAAAACGTGTGCTTAAGAAATATTCTTCTAATACATAGGCAGGAAAATATAGAACTTGGGATTTCTCCAAGTTTAAAATCACCAATATGTTGTGGGCTAACATGTTCATTATGCTCATACCTTTCTTCGGGAAGAGGCTTATGGCCTTGCAGTGGGTTTTTACAGACTGATGTGGTTACAGGTATAGATTTAGTTACCTTAGGTAACAAAAAATGAGTAATAGGGATAGTATTCAACTGAGTAACTGCCATATAATGTATGAGTAAATAATTATGTAAACACAATGCTTGTGACCAATTTTACACAAGAGCCATGACTCTTTTTTTTTTTTATCGTGCGGAAATCCCTTATGGATACGCCACCCTCCCGGGGGAGAGGGTGGGTTATGTCCGAGTCGCACGGACTAAAACCCCACGGTGTACCGACAGACCGTTTTGTGGGGGCGGCAAGGGATCATTCAAGCTAGTCAACCTTGTAGAGCCGCCCCCAAGGTCCGCCCGGCGGAAGGTGACCGCCGGGCTCCTACCTATAGAGGGACAGACCGCTGGTTATGTTATAAGCAATAATAATAACAATGATTAAGTATTATTTACATGGATTTATAGGTATTTAATTACTCCAAAAAATGACATTTTTTTGTCTTACACAGACGAGATAAATTAGCCAATTCAATTTCCTGTTTTTGATCAATTGAGATATGTAACAAATTATATTTTAATCTGTGTAGTTAGGTTAGGAAATACCATCTATAGAAGAAACAGTAAAGATTTATATAAAATAAATCTATATTTATGTAGATTATTAAGATATATCAATTCAGTTCTATTTTCAGCATAGTTTCTCAAGCGATATTTTTTATCTTTACTTAGTAACAATTGATGATCTTCAATATTAATAATTAAAAAAATTTGATTAGTTTTTTTTTTCATATCATTGATGAGTGGAATTCTTTATTGACAATATTTAATCAATACATCATTCTTCACTCGCCTAATTTCTATAATTTAGAATTATATGAACAAATATTAACTATTTCCATTTTTTTCTATTGACAGGACTGAAGCTACACAGCCGCTAAACAAAAGACAAATAAAAGAAATTGCAAGAGAAACCAAGGAGAAAAAGCCGCTGAACTGTTTTACCTTCGTCTATTCATGTATATATAATCAAAATATCTAGTATTTATCTAAATACTAATTCAACATTTCAAATAAAGGAATCAAATAAAATTTAAAATAAATAATTCTTTGCAATAACTACCTGTTATATTAATACTCTTATTTGATTATTATTTTCCTTTTGTATTAATGTATATGACCTATATAGACCTCTGCAGTTACCATTATTCTGTATATTGTTTGTTTACATGGAGATACTATTACCTGAATTGTTTATTATTCTATTCCTAGACACAGTTTATTGTAAAAGATAATTTCTACCATATTGGAACTGAGGACAAATGTGGTTTACAAAACATATCAATATTACATCATTAAACAATTTAAAGTTTGTAAAAACCCCGAGTGATGCACTAAACAGGTCATGACAAGCATTGTTAGTGCAGATTAGCATTGTATGCAACTTACCAATTGAAATTCTCTTCGCCTGTCGTATGCCCTTTTTATGGCTCTGTCTAACCACAGAGAATGTATGTGCGGTGCGTAGTGCATGAATAACCGACTATCCAGCGACGCTGTGCTGTTGAAGTGCAATGCCTGCTGCCCAACGTCCAAGTTTCTCGGGTTCTCCCACGGTATTGCGAGCTTGTCTCTTGCGTCCACTAACACCTGTATACCCTTCACAATGTTCTGGTATATCACATGCTGATATTCCCGCACTAATTCCGGTTCGAACTTCACTTTGTGAATGATTCTCATCTGTTTGAGGAATGTTGACTTTCCGCTTTCACCCGCGCCCAGTAGAAGCAGCTTCACCTGTCGCCGTAATGTCTGTTTATCCTTTTCCAATATTCTGTCTATCTCTTTGCTCCTGTATCGTTGTTCTATTTCCTCTGGAGAGAGCTTTAGTCGCAGCCAACATGTCAGAGCCTCCGTACAACAAGTACATGACCACAAATCATTGGCCATTTTGCATGATTATCGACGCCCATATAAAAGAAAGAAACTGAACAAACAGTGTTAGGAAAGATTTATAATGTTCATTCTAAACAAGCTTCTATAAACGAACTACGTACGCACTGATAAATGATAATACATAATAAATTAAAGCTAAATCCGGAATTCAGAAATACACACGCACTCCACCCCTCCCAAACTCATTGAGAAATGAAAAGCCACAGATAACACATAATACGATAGAAAGAAAAAACCACAGTAGAAAGTAAACATAAACAACTTAACAAAAGTATATACATCGTACCATACGTGAAAAGAGAAAACCCGTGTATGTCCAAAAAATATTAAAAGAATTATTTTATTATATAATATTTCTATCACGAATTATACCGTAAAGTATGCCGACAAAACAAAGGATACTATAGATTTTGACATGTATATGTCTGTAACTTCATAAGTGTGTGCACCCTATAACAAGAGAACACATTATGTCATTCGAGCTCTTCACCCAAATTTCTAACCTGCTTTACTCAAAAACTGTTGAATTTAAAATTATAAAGAATAAATTAATTTTTATCATATAATTCACATGATGTATGGTCATTATAAACTATTCTCAAATTATGTCGTATTGTAATATAATATTACACTATATCACATAAAACGACTATTTAATTTTTATTGTATGCATGACCATGTAAAATGTATTTAACAGATTTAGTCCAACAGCTTTCATGTCATATTTGTCATGTTTTGTGTCATATCTACAGTTGAATGGATTGAATAGTAGGTAATGGTACCTATAATACAATACTTACTGGAATAATTGATGTATAATTGCCCGATAATATTATTATTACTAATTATATTACTTTCAGGATATTATTGGCATCACCTACAAGAGATAATCTAGATTTTAGACTATATACATACGTAAACACAATTTACTAAGTAATATCTACCGTTCAAGTATTTTTCAATAATTGCTGCCAATTTGACTCCAAATGTTGAAACAAAATTGAATTTCAATTAAATATCAAGCTGCATCACAAATTAATCACAGTCCGTTGTCACAAAGTCATGCCTAATTTATACAAAAAGAGAAGAAATAAACTTTTTAACTATTTTGGTGCATTAATTGGTGTATCATTAACTTTGTGACGGTAAAGAATAAAAGATGGAAAAATGTTTTTCTTACATTGTTTTACATTATAAGATGTTAATAATTTCATAACATTAAACCAGGGGTCGGCAACCTGTGGCTCTTTGGATGTGAAGCTGCGGCTCTTTAATTCCATAAGCAAATATTATATATATTTAAAAAAGAAAAAATATATAAAAATTACTACTTGTAACTATTATACTATTAAATAAATATTTTTCATATGAATAAATAGATTTGTTTTTTCTGTTTGTCAAAAAACGTTATTTATGGCAATAAGTTTTATTGTTGGATTTATTTTTTAATGTCGCTAATTACAAACTTTAAAATTTAGTCAATTGTACTTTTTGGCTCTTCCG